>JAQIUQ010002500.1:190000-240000 GCA_030378365.1 Hybognathus amarus | reverse complement strand
TGTATGTTTAAAATGGTTAAAGGGGGTAGGATTTATTATGCAGCAAGTGAAAAGTCAGTTCTTGAATTTCATATGTTGGAAGCAGGGAGGAAATGTAGGCTAAGTCTTGTTGACTGTATAGGTGAACATGCAAGTACAACATGGTCCTGCATCAGCATCTTTGTTGATCCTGGAACAACATTCCAATCAACCAATCAGATTTGAGGGACAAGTTTAAAGTTTATGTCCGGTTTAGGCTTACTGACTGAGGGCAGCCCGCTCTCATCCTTTAGCGTCACATAGAATGCTATATGACAAAACGGCGCTATACTACGCACATGGCACCCTTTATCGTTAATATAACACGCAAACCCAAGTCGCCGTAAAATCGTTTAGCGTAATATGAGACTACCTACCCACACCTAAACCTACCCATCACAGCGCGTGTTATATTAAATCGATAACGGGTGCCATGTGCGTAGTATAACGCCGTTTTGTCAAATAGTGTTCTATATGACGCTAAAGGATGAGAATGCGTTGACCAGGGTTAGGTGCTTCTACAGCTGTGTTATGCATCTATCAATCCGCTCTGATTTTAGAGATAAGATATGAGTAGTTTTTAGGTCAGGGATATGGTTAGGACTACATTTTCGATTTAGAATGTTATTCCAGAACTTCAAAATATGTCTTAAGCCACGTTTCCATCCGAATTTACCCAGAACAAATTGTCCCAGGATCTCCAACCAGACCTGTTGCCGTCTGTGTATCCATCGCGGTCTAAAGTAACGTGAGAATTTGTCAGATGACGTAGGACTGTGCACGGCTTTCCAGTTCCCGCTGGATTTCGTCCTCTTGTCGGGCCCATCGATCATATTTTTAAAATCTATTGTTGATTCGAATAGCAAACAAAGCAAACTCTTACTGCACGCACTGAAACAGACTTTTAAAAATAGTGGTTGAACAAAATGCTGCGTGGAGTCAATCAAAATTTTTGCGTGAACTCAACAAATCAGCATGTTCAGTGCCCAAGTCCCACCCCCAAAAGTTCCTTTTTGGTTTTACTTGGCATAATCACAGTGTCCCCTTCGGGATGCAGTGTTTAGTACCAACCTAAAGTGGGGCAAGGAAGGGCAACCAATGAACCAACATCAAGGGGAGCCCATGGCTCACTGATGCACATGGGTAGCGAAGGCAAGTCCGTCTGGTCTGGTAATAACACAAAAGAGCTACTGTAGTTCAAATTGCTGAAAAAACTTTATGCAGCCCATAATAGAAAGGTGTCAGAACACACAGTGCATCACAGTTTACTGCAACTGTCAATAGATTGCCAATAGCAAATGTCAATGGTTGACTGTCCACTGCCGGAAAGCACCTACAAGGAGCAAGTGAGTGTCAGAACTTATTTTGTTTATATTAGAGCAATGGATGAAGGTTGCCTGGTTTTATTTTAGATAAATTGGGTGTATGGCCGGGTGCGTGTGCATTGTTTACCTGGGGAAGAGATGGCATCAGGATGTACAATGGGAAGAAGGCAGGCGAAGGGAATCAGTGTTGCACTTTGGGCAATGTTCTGCTGGGAAACCCTGCGTCCTGGCATTCATGTGGATGTTACTTTGACATGTTCTGTACCACCTACCTAGATTTCTGCAGAACATGCACACCCTGCGTGATGGCACTGGCCTCTTTCAGCAGGATAATGCACCCTCCCAAACTTCAAAAATTGTTCAGGAATAGTTTGAGACATACTGCGTGACACAAAGTTCAAAGTGTTGCCTTGGCCTCCAAATTCCCAAGATCTCAATCAGATTATGCTGGACAAACAAATCCGATCCATGGTGTCCTCACCTCGCAACTTGCCTAGATCTTAAAGGATTTTCCTTTCTTTCAACCCCAATTGCCTGGTCTTGTTGCAGTAAGGACTTACCCTGGGTCTTTTTTTATTTAGTTTATTTTGGAGCCAGCTAAACCATCTGTTATAATCAACACATAAACGCAGTAATTTCATCCATAAGGATCTTAGACATGCTGCAGTCAATTCCCAAACCCCCCTGACTGTCCCCAAACCCTGACTGTCCAAGGGTATGGCATGTTTTTCCTTAGCTGCCCGTATCTTGAATGATCCTGGGAGATTTAGAATATGTCAAAACAACCCATGTTTACAGCCAGATCCACCCTCGGCTTATTCACTCAGAATCAGCTCTATTTAGCCGCCGAGTAAATGCCTGGGCAAATAGTGCACATGAATGAGCCCTTGTTGGCCGTCTTATGCATCTGCCTCAATAGGCCTTCGGAGGCAAGAAAATCTGACAGTGATGCCCATGCACATGTGTGAGAAGCCGTCTTCAGTTACCAAGTTTAATTTTAGCCCGTTAACAGCCTCAATCCAACTCTCGGTAATGCCATAAAGGCACAAGGCTTTTCCTCCTTCTCCTCCCGTCACTCTCTCTCTCTCCTCTGCGAGGAGATAACAGCTTCTCCTTTAGTCTTCCTCAACAGTTTGGAGCAATGAACGATAGTCCCTTGCAAGTGCTGACATTGCCTACTTCTCCGTATCCCGACCAGAGGCCTGGAACCAGTGGCCTGAGGAAGAAGGTCCATATTTTCCAGTCTAAAAAGAACTACTTGCACAACTTCATTCAGTGCATCTTCTCCTCCATCGACCTGCGGGACAGGCAGGGCTCCACTATGGTGGTGGGTGGAGATGGACGCTACTTCAATTCGACTGCAATTCAGGTCATAGTGCAGATGGCTGCTGCTAATGGGGTCAGTTGCAATACTTACAGTTGTTTTCTTATGAGGAACCACTATATGTTTCTAAATCTCATCCAGGTTATCGTTATAGACACCTGGCTCTCTTCCTGAGATGTATCATATGACTCCTGCACTGTATCTTTTGTAGTATATTATTGGCCTACTTTTTTTCTTGTAGTTTGATGGTGTCCAAATAGAGTACATTACTTCTAATAGAGTGCAGTGTGGTGAAATAAATTTCAAATAGATAGATAGTTTATTGCTGACCACTTTTCAGTTTTTCCATGTTTTACACTTTTCACACTTTCCATATTTAGGCCCCGTTTACACGCTGGGAAAACGCAGATATTTCTCTGCGTTTTGCCCTCTCCTATACACGAAAACCCCGTTTTTATCACAGAAAACGATTATTTCTAAAAACTCCGGCCAAAGTGGAGATTTCTGAAAACTCCGGTAATGTGTTGTCGTGTGACCTGGGAGAAACGGCGTTTTTGTCGATTCTGAGGATTCGGATTGGCTTGCATGGCTTTATCCTTAACCCCTACACTGCCGCCTTAGGTTTGGCATAGTTATGATGGCGCTCTGACGGCGTATTTATGCGGGTGTGTAAACGATGTTATTTTTGAAAACAGAGAGGGGAAAAATATTTGTTTTGCCAAATCCCCGGCTTTGTGTAAACGTGGCCTTAATCGGACACAAATGGTAGGTAGTACAGATCCAGCTAACAGAGAACATTCTTAGAACATTGGCTAACGTTCTGGTTAGGTTTTTACAATGAACAAAAATTCTTAGAGAAATGATAATAGAAGTTATGGTTTTTAATGATGCTCTTAAAACGTGAGTTAAAACATTAGTAATACATACATAGTTAATGGAATTTTATAAATATTACTACTTAGGGTACTTAGGCTACTTACTTTCAGAATGATCCAAGAATATTCAAAAGTAACATTCCCATAATGTTTGCAAATGATAAATTAGAATGTTCCCTTAACGTTTGCATAACCAAAAATTATAATTCAAATAGCCTACTGGATGTACAATTTTTTTTCTCAATGGGAACATTAGCGAAGCATTCCTAGAACATTTTTTGTTAGCTGTGTATATAGGACACATTTTAAGCAAATGATGACAAATTGGTTCTGACACAGGTGGAAAGAGCATGTTGAGTTTTTGTTGTATTAGCTTTTTATAGTAAACACATTAACACTCTATAATTTCTCATATGACGTTGGTCCAGTTGAAATTTGTACATGATGTCCTAAAAGGATGACCAGTAACAAATGGTGTTTAATTCTATGTGGCTGGTGAATTTCTTAGGTGGGTCGTGTTTTGATTGGTCAGAATGGAATCAATGTCGACGCCGGCTGTGTCATGCGTGATCAGGAAGATTAAAGCCATTGGTGGGATTATTCTTACAGCCAGTCACAACCCTGGAGGACCTGACGGAGACTTTGGCATCAAATTTAATACTGCCAATGGAGGTAAAATTGCTCACATGTGATTATGAAGATTTTTTTTCGCATTATCATTGTAAATCTTCAATGTAGGTCCAGCACCAGAGGCTGTCACAAATAAGGTCTTCCAAATGAGCAGAATCATAGAGGAATATGCCATCTGTCCTGAACTCAGAGTTGATCTAGGAACTATTGGCAAGCAATCCTTCGACCTGGAGAACAAATTCAAACCTTTTACAGGTGAAAACATTTGCGACACGAACTGCTGAGCTGTTGATTCAAAAGAATGGCATAAAAAATAAACAGAATGCCCTGTTAATATCTTCTATCATGCAGTAGAAATTGTGGACCCAGTTGAGTCCTATGCCAACTCTCTGAGGAACATCTTCGATTTTGCCATTTTGAAGGAGTTACTATCAGGAGATAATCACATACAAATCCGTTTAGATGCCATGCATGGAGGTAAGGAACCATATTTCTTTCCACTGATATAGAAACTGACTGATCTAGCCATTGAGTTAGCCACCATAGCCAACACTTCATCAAGTTAAGTTTACACATTTTGATAAGAGCATTTAGAGTAGCAGCTGCATCTACTTAATGGGCCGAAGATGCTTTCCATGTATGCCAGTTGGATTGGGATGAGATTAGACTTGCACTGCTGCCTGCTTCTCAGCGAGATTGAGTTTCCAAATACATGCTGTGATCTGAATGATTAGGACGAGCCATCTGACATAATATTAAAAGCAGGCACAGCTCTCCTCTTTCAAGGAGTAACTCCATACCACATTGATGAGTCCCTTGAAATTATACGAATCTTTGGATGACTTCCATTGCAATTGCATTTCTGAAAATGCAGTGTTTGCTTGTTTATTCAAATTGAATCAATGAAAATGTTTTAACAGCTAAATAAAGGATGGCTCTCAGTATGAATCATTATATGTACAACTTGGTCTTTTGTCTGATTCTGAACTTTGTTATTGACCCTCCATTGGTTCTGCAGTGATTGGGCCGTATGTGAAGAAGATCCTGTGTGAGGAGCTGGGCTCCCCTGCAAATTCAGCCATTCACTGTGTGCCTCTGGAAAACTTTGGAGGTTGCCACCCAGACCCCAACTTGACCTATAGCGCAGACCTTGTTGAGACAATGAAGAGTGGACAGTATGACTTTGGAGCTGCTTTTGATGGTGACGGCGTAGGTGTTGAGACATCACAACCTTGCTATACAACCTTTTGACCCAAGCAAAAGTGCTCAAGTGACAGTCAGTATAACATTTTCTTGACCCCCTCCTGACCCAGTCTATCTCTCTTTTCTAGGACCGTAATATGATCCTTGGGAAGCATGGCTTCTTTGTAAATCCCTCCGACTCAGTTGCCGTCATTGCTGCAAACATTTTCTGCATTCCTTACTTCCAGCACACAGGAGTAAGAGGCTTTGCTAGGAGTATGCCCACCAGTGCAGCTCTAGACATGTGAATATTACTCTTAAATGTTTCACATTATTAAAGATGTTCACTTACCAGGATCATCTGCATCTCGACTCACTCTACGCTTCTATGCAGGGTGGCCAAAGCCACCAAGATCCAACTATACGAGACTCCAACTGGTTGGAAATTTTTTGGGAGCTTGATGGACGCAGGACATCTCTCACTGTGTGGGGAGGAAAGTTTTGGCACAGGTAATGAATGTACATCACAAAGACAATTAAAGACAGATATATAATAAGAAAAGTTTTTTTTCTTCAATTATAGCCACTTTTGGCGATGCAGACAATAACATCTCCAAGTTAAACAGGACCAAGTTTTGGGGTCTACTTGAATAGGTTTTCATGCTTGAATGTTCAAAAAAACTATTTTTTTTTCTCTTATATTTGGCATTGTTTCAGTTAGACATCTAATTGTTCTTCTCACAAAAAAGTTAGTTGAAGAAATGTTCACTAAAAAGTTATTTGGTAAACCCAAATGTTTCTTCTATGGCTTTGCTGTGATTTATTTTGTTGTCTTCAAACATTTTATTTTTCATCATATGCTCAAAACTGACATTGTAAACAAGTAAAGTAACTTAAAAAAAAAAAAAAAAAAGATTAGTTGAAGTAGAAGAAACACCCACAACAAAAAAATGTGCAACAAAGACATGATTTTTTCTTCTTGATAGGTTCAGATTATATCCGGGAGAAGGATGGGCTTTGGGCAGTGCTAGCATGGCTGTCCATCCTAGCGGTGAGGAGGCAAAGTGTAGAAGACATTATGACAGACCATTGGAGAACCTACGGGAGGAACTACTACACCAGGTGTACTATCAGTAAAATACCACTTCTACATACAGTATACAGTCTAGTCATACATTTCATATTGATGACAAATGTACACATGACAGATTTGATTATGAGGCGGTGGATTTAGATGCGGCTGTGGAGATGATGTTGGATCTTGAGCTGGTGGTTTCAGACAAGGCATTCATTGGGCAAGTGTTTGCTGTGGGGGAAAAGAAATACCAAGTGGAGGCGGCAGACAATTTTGAGTACAGTGACCCTGTGGATGGAACCATTTCAAGAAATCAGGTATTGTTTAGTAAATTCTCCATACATATTTTACAAGTAAAGACACCAAAAAAGCAGACATTTAGCTATGTAATTGTTATTAAAGCTATTTAGCTATTTATTGAAACTCATTGAAGAAAGTGTAATGGAACTAGTGCTGGGCGGTTTGACCAAAAATTGATATCACGGTTTTTTTCAAAATCATAACGGTTTTTCGGTTTTTCCGGTTCGGTTTTTTTTATTTATTTTTTTATGCATAGTCAGGTGTTCAATGCATTTTCTACTGGTTAAGAGAGGAATTACTGCAGTAAATTGACTTAGGATGGTCTATTTTACTGTCATTGGTGAATATTGTAGAATAATTCCACACTAGTAATACAGGTTTGCATGGCCTCAGAAAATGATGCTGTTGTTTACAAATAAGAGCCATTCATGATTCTAATGAAGTGAGGAATCAAAATGCAAAGACAACTGCAGTCAAAATACAGAACTTTTATTTTAAACAACACAATTAGAACAACTTGGAATACTTTTGCTAGTTCAAGTACAAATCCAGGAACATTACGTGCATTCAAGTAAATATAAAAGGAAATCTTGTCTTGCATTGCTTTTGAGGTCTATTAAAGAAATTAAAACAAAATTATGCAACTTGCATTAGTTATTCCTTCAAAAGTATTGCTTCGAAACCAGAACAAACATAAAATAAATATAAAGTGCTAACTTACTTGGCACACAGGATTATCCTGTATAATGGAAACAATATTTGGCTCGACTTTTCTTTAGCTTTCCCTGTGTTACATGCTGATGTGGAGGGCGCTAAATCCGCGGCTGATTTAATACATTCTTGATATTCCAAGACATGTTTGCGGCTAAGGCGCTGGAGCAATTTGCTTGTGTTGCCGGGTCATTCTCCCCAGCGGAGAATTTTAGCCCGACAGCACTTACATAAAATGGTTGTTTGGTCGACGTCGGATTTTTGGAAAACAAAAAACCTCCAAACAACAGACCCGGCTCCTCTTTTGGCACAAGTTCTTCTTCGGTGTCATCACTGTCATGTTGTATTAATTCTTCAGCATCCATCGTCCATGTAACGTAACAGAGCGCTGCTGTTTGTTTACACTCGTCAGTGCTCAGTAGTGCAACGGGTAAAGGGTCCGTCTGAAACAGTGTCGCGCACTCTATGGTCGCGCAGCGTAACGGTCGTTCCGAACGTTGTGTAATTAAACCGGTATGGCGGTTTATTCAAAATCAAAATCGTGACGAAAATATAAACCGGTTTTCGGTTCTGAACCGGTTTCACGCCAGCACTAAATGGAACTGTATACAATCTTAACATATATCAAATATCAACATGTCATTTTGACAAAAAAAAAAGTAAAAAAAAAGTTCCTTCCCCCAAACCAGTTAAGTGCTAACTCCGCCCAGTAGCCGATTCTAACGATTTCATTGGTCGATGACAGTGCTGATTGTCTTCATGTGGGGATTTCTATCTTTTAGGGGAAGTTTACGCAAAAACTGAAAACTTCATAATGTGCATAATGTAAACTTAATTTTTTAAAAAGGTTCAAAGTGCAAGTTTTTGAAGACTATTATTGTCTCAGTGTAAACTACAAAAGCCGGAAGTTGAAGCCTCGCGGGAGCCGCCATTTTAGCAGAACTTTACCTGCTGTTAGCATCCCATTGTCTTTGACGGCGAATAACTTTACATCTGAGGTGTCCAACGACTTAATTTGTCCATTATTTATTTCTAAAGGAACACAACAATGATTTATGTAGATTTACATCTGTCAAACTGTCGTCAAGCTCAGTTTGAGCCTGCGCAGTCACTCAGACATCAGACAGGAAGTGCAATAATCGGGCTTCAGTCTTCTCCGTTGAAATAAATGGGGTCGCTGTGTCCATTTTTTTTACTCAATATTTTTATTCATTTAAATACATTTTACAGTTATTTTACCTCTTAAGCTTTAATTGAATTGATAAATTAGTTTTGCATTGTTTTTGTCTGAACTTTCCACGAGCCACATAAGTTGACCCAATGAAACCTGGTGTTGGGCGGGTTACCGCTTAACTTGTTTAATGGGAAGATCTCGCTACAAAGGAGACAGGAAATATAGTGTTAAATATAGTGGATAGTGTTATTAATGTCTTGAATTGTATAACATTGCAACATAAATATTAAGGACATGTAAACATTCCCTGTAGGGTTTGCGGATCATTTTTAAAGGAGGTTCTCGCATAATCTTTCGTCTTAGTGGGACCGATAGTTTCGGAGCCACCGTTCGCCTGTATATCGACAGTTTTGAGAAAGATATAAGCAAGATCTTTCAGGACCCACAGGTAAATGATGACTTATTTCTATGGAACGTATTCTTTTAAATTTCATAACCAGGTCTTGCATCTTATAATATTTAAAATGAACAATAAAATGTGTATTGTAATAAGCTTTTTTTTCACAGGTGGCGCTGGCGGAGCTCGTCACCATTGCCCTGCAGCTTTCACAGATACATGAAAGAACCGGGCGAAGAGGCCCTACTGTTATTACATGATTAGCCTACTTTTAATGTCCTTTTACTTTTTCATTCTTTTTTTCTATACATTGCTTTCGGCGAGAGGATATAATTGCAACATGTTCTCGCGGATCGCCTTATCAGAGAGAGGACATTCTCGAGCTTCACCTTTATGCTTGGCTTTTGAATATTAATAACGTCACTTGACGTTTCAGGACGGTTACCGAGCAGCGTGGCCATAACCTAATTAATATTCATGAGCTAACCACTGACGAAATTTGTATTCATCAAGTCGCTGCCCAACAACGACATGTCGGACTCAAAAACAAGCACTAATATCAAGTAATAATGTAATATACTGGCTGAAACGAGACGCAGCTGTCACACAGGTAGGCTAAGTAACTTCTGATAACGGATATAGGCTATAATTTAAGGAATGGTTTTGATGTAAAGTCAAGAGTTGGGTAAAACGTATGTCTGTGTAAAATAGTATTGCACACCTGCCTAACTTATCTGTCTCATTTGTATGCTATATTCAGTACATTTTGAATAAATGGCTCGTTTACCCAGAGAGAGTTATACATTTCTGATACAGACATTTGGCCATAGCTTATTTTATATTACGTATATTTTAGGTTCAAGGTTAAACAACCTAATTAAAAGGTAGTTAAAAGGTTTACATTTTAGGCTACATAAGGTCCCATTAGTCAACTAACTACATTTGTCACAATATGTATTCATCTTTGTTGATGTTAGAAATGAAAATAATTTAAACAGATGAGCATATTCCATGATTAGACAAACTTTCCCTCACATTCCAACAGGTTTCAGGCCAGTGAGGCCACATACACATACAGTGCTTTTGATGAGTCAGCATAGTCCACACTCCTTGTATATTGTTCTCTTGCCTGTTGCTAAAGAAATAAGTAGCCATGGAAGCATATGATATGCTGTCCTGCTCTCCATCAACACCGATCATTACGAACAGCCAGGAGCTGGAGGGTAAGAATAACTCACAAGTTCACAAACTCTACCTTGCACATCATAACTTACATTTACCAAAATCATATTAAAATGACAATACTTTCAAACTATATATTTCACCACTTAAATCAGATGGTGTGGCAGGTATGGAGCTGAAGTCAAGCGAAAGGCAAGACCTCAAATATTTTGACTCTTTTGCTTTAAAGCTACACTGTGTAACTCTTTTAGTTTATTCTTAGCTAAAAACACTTAGTTCTTTCAAAAATATATGTGCTCATTAATGTATATTTACTTCGTTCAAGTAATAAAGTATTCTCGCAAGTGTATATATAGGATTTGTAAACTATCTCCTCTTCTTTACCAGGCGAGTATGTAGAATTGCCTTTGAGGAGTATCTTGACGTATGGATGAGAATCGCCACCACTAACCCAGAACTTTTAAAAGAAAGAGATTGTAAGTGAATTAATAATAAGACTTTACTGTATAGTGATTGTGTGGAATACATCAGCAAATCTAATGTTGTGCTTCATGTGCTAATATATTATGATCTCTTTAAGAAGTTTTCAAATATATCTGCCAAAATTCATTGATATTTTCTATTACAGCTTGGGATGAATTCATCAAATATTCAGAGAGATGTGCAGTCAATTATGGGTCAGCAAGCAGTGATAAAGATCGTCTCATTCAAATGCAGTGCAACATGTGAGTTGATATAATACACATCCACTCATTACATACAAGCTCAGATATTATTACAATTTAGTTTCTATTACAAATTATAGTTATTATTATTACAATTTAGTTTGAGATAAAAAGTAAAATGTAAGATAATTATGACATTTTATCTTATTGTTTTGACCATACCTGTCAAGTTTTGGATTTGAAAATAAGGGAAATTTTCCGGCACCCACCACGAGCAGCCCAATATATATATTGGGCTGCTCGTGGTGGGCGCCAGAAAATTTCCCTTATTTTCAAATCCAAAATATATAAATATGAATATATATATATACACACATACACATGAGGGTAGCCTATGAAGAGCATTTATTTTTTATTTTCTTTACATTTTCTTTTCATTCTTTTCATTTCATATTGCTTTTCTTTTACAGTTTTTCATTTCACATAACTTTTCTTTACTCTTTTAGTGAGTTATTGTACAAATTTGTTGCAGACTTTGCATTCTTTAAGACTGTTTTGGAAGGAGTGTATTTGTGGGCTGGTTCATCATTTTACATGAGAGTAGAACAAACAGTCCTGCTGTCTAGCATCATACTATTCTCTGTAACAATCTTTCATACCATGCTAAACACCCTTTCTCGTGCTAACATACATCATTCCTTCTAGGGCTGCACGATTCTTGCTAAAATGTGAATCACGATTTTTCTCCATGGGAATTGAGATCACGATTCTCTTACATCGATTCTCTTTTTTTTCATCCAAAATGTATTGCACTCAAGTAAAAAAAAAACAAAAAACACAAGACAGAAAGTGCAGTAACAAAAAATAAATTAAAAAAATCTAAATTGTTTAAGCTGGTTCTTTGGGGCTAGCCTATGTAGCTGTCTGTGTATTACATGAACTAAAATAAAGTGTAGGCTATATTTAATATTTTCTGGCTAGTTTACTTTAGCTTTTTTTAGAATCAGACATCACACTTTCACCCAAACTGAATAATTACAAACAAGTTTAAATGGGTAGCATAAATCTTCTATAAATATTTTTGAGTCTTCATATCTAAAAATCTCCAAAATGCTCTACGTGAAACTGCGGTCTTCCAAACTTTTATGTTGTTTGAAGACGTCTCTCTCTCTCTCTCTCTCTCTCTCTCTCTCCGCCCTGTCTAACGCAGCAGTTTCTATTCTACATCATCACTCACCGATCAAACTAGGCTTTGGCGGGACTAATGTGCTTAAGCGGCCTCCAAAAAGCGGACGATCTGACTGTTTTAGAAGATTAACAAACCGAAACTAAAAAACTATTTGAGACGAGCTTTTATTTACCCAAACCTGCAGCCACACAGGCGTGTAAAAGATACAGGCGGCTATGGGACTCGGCTATTATTTTATATAAGTTTTAAGGTACTTCAGTTCTTGTTAAAACTGACTAGACATGCTTATTTTGTGTGAAACTACTTTTTGAGTGAAATCATATTAATTTTGTCCCTCAAAAGTGTGCTTTCACTTTAATTGAGCGCACGTTTCACTGCTGCTCACGCGCTGCCCCTGCTCCCGGTGAAAACTTTGATTAACATGCAAGCCCAAAAAATATGCGCTGCTCACGTGCAACACCTTTAGTTTAGACATTCCCTGATGAAACGTCCGCATGATTGATTTGTGAATTATTGTTTTGTTTTTGTGTGATTGTGACCAATATAACGCGTGAATGCAGCATGATCTGAATGCAGGGAAATACACGGAAGTGAATCGCCATCATTAAGAAATGAGATCGCATTTGTGTTTGAATCGAGATCGCGATTTTTTTTCGATTAATCGTGCAGCCCTAATTCCTTCCCTCCCCCGTGTGAGATGCAAAACTCGCAGTTACAAAACGCGTGACTGTCCCCCACCCTGCTTGCTCCTTGTTTCCCCCGCGTTGTCACTCATCATCTGACCTCGCGACAACTGTCACCTGACAGTACCTGTAGTTATCGCGAGGCTTGTGACAGAGCTCAGATTGGGAATGTTTTTTTTGTTTTTTATATTATTATATTTTATTATTATATTTTAATAACTCAGGTTAAAATGCGGGAGATTTACGGGAAAATACTAATACGGGACGACGGCGGAAAGAAGGGTAAAATACGGGACTTTCCCGGCCAAAACGGGATACTTGACAGGTATGGTTTTGACTGATAATAGAAAGTCAAAATTGATAGTCTAAATTACTAGATGACAAAAATTTTGACTTTTTAGGTCGTAATTATTATGACTGTCATGTTGACTTTTTAATCGTAGTATCTCTTAAAGGCACACTGCAGAACTTTCTTGGCCACTAGATGGCGCTTGACCTGTAACTTTCACTTCTAGCATCCCTCAGAGGCCTTAAGCGCCACAACACTGTCGCAAATTAAAGTCATCAAACAGTTAACCGGTCAGCCTCCCGTGTCTTTAGATTGTGTGTGCTTGCAGTGTTTGAGGCGAGCAGCCTTGCCGCGCTCGGTTCCCTTATAGCAGTCGGCTGAGAGACGAGCGAGCGGGGTGAGCCCCGTGGAGCTGATCATGTCTGTGAGTGAATGTGGACGTGGGACAGCGGGCGCATTCACTGCACTGAAAACATCGTCGGTCTGAGCTGACTGTATGTGTGTTGGTTTATTTTTACAGAAACCGTGGGAAATGTGGTGTGTAACGTTAGTGTCTGTGGGTACTACTGAGTCATGGGCACGTTCACTACATTTAATGTAACGTTACATTTGACATGAGGCGATTTTATTAGTGCGAGCCCTGCACTGATGCGGGCTGTATTTGTGTGTAGAAATGAACACTGGGCTGTGGGCATTTTATTACACTCATAACACCATCGGCTGTGGCCGGAATACCAGAAAATACTACACTGCTTATATGAATTTATCTGGGTTACCTTGGAAACGGCATTTGTGTTCAGGCAAGCGTCCGTATCGGTCGAGCACCCCTCCTCCTCCTTTAGCTCACGCCAGCGAGCGAAGCGAAAGCTAGACCAATGTGTTAATCCTCGTCCTGGCTTTTAATTTGTCACTCTCCCCTTTTCTTTTTTTAGTTTCCTCTGATAAAACCGTTGCCTTCTTGCTTGTAGCTGTTGTTCGGCCATGACGAAAACATACAGACGGCAATCAAACGCGAGTTGAGCACTAACGTCAGAATCTGAGGAAGTTTGGGGTGGTGGGGGAAGTGACGTATGCCGGAAAGCTGTCAAATTTTGTAGTTCTTTTTGTGCTCTGGTTCCTACCCGAAACCTGAAGTTACAAAGTGCTAGTAAAAGCGATACAGACACCTTCAGGCTACGGCAGACATGTCATTCAACCTATTGTAAGTCGATGTACCTTCTCAATCGGTTTTGGTAATATATTATAAAGGTCTGAAGAGTTCCACAGTGTGGCTTTAATTTAAAAACAAAACAAAAAACTTTTTATAATAATTATGATTTACCAATGCATGATTCTTATGTGAAGGAAATGGACTGAAACTGAAGGAAAAGGAAATCATCCGTAGGACTGTTTTTACTAAAGAATAGTAAAGAACTGCGCTCCATACAAACATACTTGCTCATTATCGATGTCTTTATTTTAATGAGTGGATATTATGGGCTTTACTTTTTAATATTGGAACCTGTTCAGAAGCTTCCAAAGAAGCGCAGGCGTGTGGAACGTATGAGAAGACTCTACATGCATTGCAGAGCTTCAGGTGATTGGTCCTGTAGATCAGACTGTGTGTGTCCTTTCTGAGATCCCACCTCACCTCAATTTCTACAATGTGTACCCCATTAGAACCGCTGATCCCACAGATTCCTGGTCCTGCTCAGGGTTCAGTTGGGCGGGAACACTGGGAGAAAGAAATGGACGAACTGGTGGAATGGACTCATTCTCTCTCTTTAAAAGAATTGGATAACCTATGACCTCCAGCACAAATTTAGAAATATAACGTGATCCTATAAACACAGAACTTCTTTTTTAAACCAGAACTGGATTTACAGTACAATAAACAATGTCTTTAGGACACATTTAAAATCAAGGAACATTTTATTTAAAACTTCTTTTTTTTTGACAATTATGACAATATTCATCCACTCCTCTCTCTCTCTCTCTCTCTCTCTCTCTCTCTCTCTCTCTATGTCAGTAGATATTACAATAAAATACAACAAATATGTCTACTGTGATAAGGCACTTCTGCATTTTACTTTTAATAAAATAACTGGTTTAGTTTTTATAAGTGAATTTTTTTTTGCACTTGATTCTTAAATGCTATGTGTAGTTGTTAGCCCAGAACCTGTAAGAATACACTGTGGAGGTAGGTGATTAACTGACAATGTTTTAAAGAGAGTGTAACATGCAAAATAGTGTAGGTATAGAAAAATATGAGAAAATGAAATCTAATATCGAAAAATAGGTATAGAAAAATATGACCAAATGAATCTGAATTCTGTAGGTGAACCTGATGTGATGAAAGGAAGTTAGATTTTTTCTCTAAGAGAGAAGCGTAAACTCTTTAATCAGACTCTCGAAGTCCACTCTGTCTTCTGGGGCATGACTCCAGCACCTGTGCATCTGAGTGTACACCTGCAGCCACAGAGACACATATTGAGGACCACAATACAGTAGAATATAATATCAGTTCATTTTGTGCGCGAATTCACCAAATAACAGCCCCTCCACACTGTTTCTCAGAGGTCAAGTATCTTACCATATCAGGGCATGACTCTGGCGGTGGCATCCTCCAGCCTTTCTCAAGAGCTTCTACCAGTCTGGCCATAGTCATCTGCCCTTGAGACTGACCAATCTTTTCTTGAAAACCTACCAGAGACACATTTTCAGCAACATCAAAGGATTTAGATAAACAAAGGCCCCGTTTACACTGTCAGTGAAATGTGACCCAATTCCGATTTTTTGCTCATATGCGACACAGATCGGATGTGTTCTATGACAGTGTAAACAGGAAAAAAACGCATGCATTCGGATATTTCAAGATCGGTTTCAGGCCTCGTTCATATGTGGAAATAAATCAGATATAAATCCGATATGTGCCAATGCGACTGTCATGTAAACAGGCAGATCGGATTTTCTGAAGCATTAGGCGACGTCTCCGCGGTTTAATGACGAGAGAAACCCCCGACGCGCTTCTGCAAAGTCATCAGGAGAGGAATGTGGACAAGGGCACAGGAGGTGTTTTCACGGGATTGTACAGTAAATGTGCCGAAAATGGTTCATTTACATTTATTTTAAGCATTTAGTAATGTATTTATAATAAACACTTTAAGTGGGCTATTTAAAACGTGTTAGGACTATTAACATGCTCAATTATATTTTTAAAACATACGCGCAGAGTGCGACATCATAATTTGTGTGCATAGAAAGAATTAATCCGCAGCCTCTCAAAAAAGAAAAAGAAAATCGTCCACAGCTGATCTACTCCTGAGCGCAACTCTACTGTGTGTTGTGTGAGTACAGGCTCAAGGCAGTTTGTTGTGTTCATTTCTATTTGCTGTCTCTGTGCAGGCTCTTTATTGTATAACAGTGAAAAGCCCAAGAACCCCTTTATTTTAAGGCTTAAAGGTCCTGTATGCCATTTTTAGCGGCCTCTAGCGGTGATGTTTCAGAATGCAACAAGAGCGCTCGTGCTCGTGTGCGTGATCGATCTCAAGAGCGAGCATTCACATACCGGCCACACAGAGACTTTCAACGCAACGGCGAAATAATCACACAACATGCTGGAAACTAATGTAAACTCCCACTGCAGGTACAATAATAGCCTACTTTTATCAGCTTGACGTTGAGCTAATGCTCTGTGCTCGTCCATGATAATGTTACAGAAACTGCATTTAGCCGACATGTGATGTATATAGCATAAGCCATTTATCTAACTGTATTCGTGTATCTTTCACAATCAGCAATGTCAACACAGGTGAATGTATAATATGATAACGGAAACGGTTAGTGAACTAGACTGAACAGTTTCAGTGTATCAGTAAGATCGTAGGAAGTGACATTACTGATATACTGAACGTGTCTGGAAATGTGTATTATAAACAATATGATAGTAGTGGGATGACGACATTAGTCAGTAGATCTAGTAAATAATATAGTTAACTGTTACATCCTAAAGCACCTACTTTTTGTTATCTTGGAACATTCTTTTGTATTCATGTCATGTTTCATGTAGTTTACCTTGCTATTTCACTGGAGTTTACCATGTTGATCCGCGTTTCGTCCTGGAGTCGATCAGATTCAAGTTTTGCCTGACGACTGACGAGCTTGAGCACATAATACTTTTTTGTTTTTTTATGTGAAGTTTGTGTTGAGTCTGTGTTGTGCTGGAGGCAGGACGTTTTGGGGGTTATCAGACTCCATGTCGTCAGCTGAAGTGCCGTTGGTCGCATAGACTGTATATGAGGATAGAGAGGCTCGGGAGCGCGCATGCACGTCACATCTGATGGATTTCGCAGGAAATCCGACCCGGAGACCTCACTTATAAATATGAATATTGGCCTTCAGAGGTAATAGCAAAACCCGAAAAAGTGGATCATTGCAATCTGTGATTACAACCCCTTCAAACACAGGCAATAAAAATAGGATTCATTTTATAAAAAAAGTTACATATAGAACCTTTAAAGGTTAGTTCACCCAAAAATGAAAATTAAGTTATTAATTACTCACCCCATGTTGTTCCAACCCATAAGACCTTCGTTCATCTTCGGAACACAAATAAAGATATTTTTGATTTGAATCTGAGAGCTGGATCACTCCTCCATAGACTGCCTAAGGGACTGGCTCTTGACGGCCCATAAAGACATTAAAGAAAATGTTTAAATATTTCATGTGACTACAGTGGCTCAATTATAAGTTTATCAAGCGACGGAGACTACTTTTTGTGCGAGAAAAAAAAACATAACTAACGACTTTATTCGACTATTCCATTACTTCCTTATGGGCACATGTCACGAGAACTGAGATGACGACGTTCTTCTTCGACTACTTCTTGTTACCGGCTGCTCACCGCTTAGGAGTATTACCGCCACCTGACCGTATCGGGTGATGATCGCGCTCCAGCTATATCAGCACATCATCTTGTACGGTAGGTGGCGAGTAATCTCTGAGCGGTGAGCAGCCGGTAACAAGAAGTAGTCGAAGAACGTCGTCATCTCAGTTCTCGCAAATAAAGTCATTATTTATGGTTTTTTTCGCACAAAAAGTAGTCTGGCACTTGATAAACTTATAATTGAGCCACTGTAGGCACATGGAATATTTAAACATTTTCTTTTAATGACTTTATGGGCCGTCAAGAGCCAGTCCCTTAGGCAGTCTATGGAGGAGTGTTCCAGCTCTCAGATTTAATAAAAAATATCTTTATTTGTGTTCCGAGGATAACGAAGGTCTTAATTCTTACTTAATTTTCATTTTTGGGTGAACTAACCCTTTAATGTCCCGTAGATCAGATCCGATTGCAGATACGAATGAAAGCAATATCAAACATATGAAGTGCAGTCAAGTTCGGGTGTGTTTGCGGTTTTAACGAGTGTTCTCACCATAGACTGTGGTTCTCACTGATACGCGTGTGATTCGTGGAGTTTTAACGAGTTTGATAGACATTGTTTCTTTTTCAAAAGTGGTGTTTTGCAACTTCATGCATGAAGCATATTTCGTGTTCGTCCATCTGTGCAAGATAATTTAACCCTTTAAGCATGCGCATATGTTTCAGATAGTAGCCTATATGGCAAGTGTAAACGCATGAATTGGATATGGGTCACAATTTAAAGAACGTGTAAACAGACAGTTAAAAAAAATCGGATATAGGCAACAAATCAGAATTGGGCATCAAGACCTGCAGTGTAAACGAGGCCAAAGACGGTGCACACGTGGGAGAAAGTGCAACATGCAATATGGCGGAAAATCCAGCCTTCTAAATAAAAACGAGATTTCCACGACGCATGCGCGAGAACTGTACTGAAGCTAGTTGAAGGAGATTGCAATTCTCGCGCATGCGTCATGTCTCGTTTCAGGCCAACAAGGAAGAAAAGGAATAGTCGAATAAAGTCGTTATTTTTGTTTGTTTAATATATGACCTTTAATATAGGTCATATATTATTATATATACAGTAATTTAACGTTAAGTCAACAGCGTTCATAAACACGCTAAAAAGCGATTATGCGTGTTGATAGCACGCCAAAAATGGAAATACAAACTGGCGTGTCACACATACGCCATTTCATGAGATCAATCTGCATTTTAGGATCGCAATTGTGCACTGGCCTGTCTAGCATGAAATGTTTTTCCATTAACATTTACGGGATAGTTCATGTCAGATGTCATTGCTGATTTGAAACGTGATTCAAATATGAGTTGGGCAAGCAGTATTTGAGATTTCAGGATTTCCCCGATTCAAGTAGATAGGACTAGGTCTTGGATGCTTGAAATATGGCCGCCGAGTGAACAGACATTCCTTGAAAGGGACTTTGGCAACATTTAACAGGAATCAGCGAATGGGTCCCTGTGTTACCTTGAGAATTCAATAAAGTCAATATGGCCAGGGCGGCTCACCTGTGGAGGGCTGCGTTCTGGGTCACAGTAGGTCATAATTTCATAGAGGGTGACCCCAAATGACCAAACGTCAGATGCCTTGTAGAACTTCCGACTAATCAGACACTCTGGAGCATACCTGCACACACAAAGCACAATCAGTGTAAGATAGCGGCTGTGGAATTAAACAATATCTGAATCACGTCTCTTTAGCAGCAAATCAGCATCCTGGAATGATTTCTGAAGGATCATGTGACACTGAAGACTGGAGTAATGATCCAAGGAAAAAAATACTTAAAATAGTAAACATTAATTTACTATAAAATGATTTCCCAATATTTTTTGTTTTTAATGTATTTTGATCAAATAAATGTAGCCTTGGTGAGCATAAGCATACTAAACATCTTACTGATACTAAACTTTTGAATGGTCAACGCATTCTCATCCTTTAGCGTCATATAGGTGACGCTATATGACAAAACGGCGCTATAATACGCACATGGCACCCGTTATCGATTTAATATAACATGTGCTGTGATGGGTAGGTTTAGGTGTGGGGTAGGGTAGGGTAGTCTCATATTACGCTAAAGGATTTATGACGACTTGCATACCTGCAAACTTGTCGCTTTTCGGCGAAAATCGCCGTTTCTTGGTCAATTGGGTCATTTACGTGAATCACGTAGAACCGGAGAGTTTTTTATTTGGGGGTGGAGGGGGGGTTAGATGCGCAGAGACAAGGGCGCGATCGAACAGTGGAGACATAAAAACAACCGTCATTTTGTTCATACAGGACAACGTTCAGTCTGCAGAGTGTTTACTTATATTTGTGTAGGCCTATACTTGCATTAAAACACAGTTTTAAGAGCAAAACATATGTATCCAACCCCTGTTTGAAACAGTCCGTGTGTTGTAACGTCTGCCCAGATGAAGAATAGGAAAGACAGTGCAAACGAACAGGTAGTTCCACGAGTCCTTTTATAGTTGCTTTCTTTCAGTTAAGCACACTGTTCACATACATGTCGAAAGCGCGGTTGTTAACAGGTTGAAGAAAACACTCTGTAAAACGCTACAAATCAAAGTGGGAGTAAACGCATTATAAAACAACCCGCGATAGATCGTCATCTTCCTCTTTGCGCAAGCATTCTCTCACTGAGAGCGTGCGCGCGGCGCGCTCACATAACAACATCACGCGTACAATAACGAACGCCATGAAGAAGTCATCTTAAAGGCATATCAACATGTCATGAACACTACTGAACACTATGTGGCCGTTACAGAGTTACATTGGTTTTCTTCTCCTCAAAACAGAGCACTAATCTGTTTATTTTCAAGTGTCTGTAGTATTATTTTATATGGAATTATTGATAATTCTGATGAGAATACAGTTAGGGTTAATTAAAATGAAGGAAAACAAATATATTGATCTGAAATATAGCAAATTAACTTTAAATAAATTCAGGTAAAATTACCAAACATATCTCAATCTTTTTGTCTTTTTATTAGTTTAATTAATGAGTTTGCAGGTATGTACTTGGGTTCGCGTGTTATATTAACGTTAAAGGGTGTTATATTAACGCTTTTGTCATATAGCGTTCTATGTGACGCTAAAGGAGTGAGAATGGGCTGGAATGGTAGTGTATAAATTATTGGCTAATCTGAGAACTCTTCAGAAAACATTAATCTATTCCTCCTTTATATGAATATTCAACAAATTTAAAAACACATTGATACAGTCATTTACATGATTAAAATATTTAAAGTTGTGTCCAATCTAAGCAGAAATGGGTGCTACTTTACCAGTACACAGGACTGTCCTGTTCTTCTGTCACTTTGTAATAATCCTTATCATCTTTGATGCACTTGGTCAGACCAAAATCCCCAATCTTCACAAGTGATGTATTCTCCACTAAGATGTTCCTCGCTGCTAGATCCCTGTGGATGTAGTTCTGAGATCCCAGGTACTCCATTCCCTGAATGAACACACAGGAAACAGTCAAACACACAATATCCTAAATACCTGTAAACTAAAATTACGTTGGAAACTGAAAATATAAAATTTAAAGCTAATTCAAAATATTAATCAATTATCTATAAACTACAGGAACGTCCGTGTACTTTTTGGTCATTTGATTTCCTGTTTGGAATGGAATAATGAGAAATGAAAACTAGCTCGTTTATTCGTTTTTTTGTTTAGTTTAAAAAACGAAAAATTAGATTTTGGCTCGATTTTTCATTTTTCGTTTGTGGTTTACAAATCGGTTTATGGATTCGATATTTCATTTGCACACGTGGGCGGTGCTGAAACGCCCCTTTCATCTGATTGGTCAAAGCGTTCCGCCTTCATTACGAGCTTTTCTTTCTGTCAGGCAGAATAAGAGTCACGAGTGCGGCACTGACAATACACTTAGTTAATAATGTCTGAAACCACTCACTTTTAACTACGCACAATATTTGAAGCAGAAATATGTTGCTGGTCACGTAATTCGTGCTTCTGCGACTTGCAAGCGACCCCATTAATGTGAGCCACAGACAGTAAGATTATTTTAGCATAATATATTCACCATTGATAAATACAGTACAAATAGTTCCGTCTCTTTGGATGGATCAAACTTGGGTAGAGGAAATAAAAATCAATAAATGGCTGAACTGTACCATAATAGCCTATGTCCGTAACATTAGATGTCCGTATGACCTAGCTACCCACTGTTACATTGGAGTTAGGGGATAGTTTGTACAGTATAAAAATCATTAGGCTATGTATGTCTAAGTTCCCATAAAACATGAAAACCCAACCCATTGTGTAAAACTTCATAATCTGTGATTACACAATTCTAGTACGAATAGCACCGGAGGCGTCTGGAATAACTGTGCAATGATCAATCCGCATTTTTAAGACAGCTAATTTTACAGAAGGGCAGGGCTAATTAGTTAATTAATTATTATTCTGTCCTTCTCGTATAATGCCAACGACCACACAAATGGCCGCTTCCTTTGTGAAATATAACAGACCCCGGTAAGCTTTATTTCTTTGTGCATAAATGTTTACAATCAAGTTTTTCATAGAGAGAGCAGTGCATTTAAGGGCAAAAAGCAGGCTAACTGTTAGGCTGTAGCCTACTTGAAAGGAAAATAAATTTACAGAGTAACCTAAAAACAGAGTTTGCGTTGTTGAATCATATTTTTGTCCTAAACGCAATTTTTGGCGTTGTCGGGGGAGGCGCGCTACACGCACCGTACAGTTAGAAAAAGCCTTAGAAGAATTTTTATTAGTCTGCTCTTCAGCAAATCAATAGGCCTATTAAATCAATCGTCATTCAAGTTTGGCGGTCTTCTGCAGCCTGTCTGTATCTTTCTTTAACTGTCTATGGTCTGTATGGAGTCTACATTATTTCCCTATAAAGAAACGATAGAAAGCATGATAATAAGTGGATGCTCGGTCGCTTGCAAGTCGCAGAAGCACGAATTACGTGACCAGCAACATATTTCTGCTTCAAATATTGTGCGTAGTTAAAAGTGAGTGGTTTCAGACATTATTAACTAAGTGTATTGTCAGTGCCGCACTCGTGACTCTTATTCTGCCTGACAGAAAGAAAAGCTCGTAATGAAGGCGGAACGCTTTGACCAATCAGATGAAAGGGGCGTTTCAGCACCGCCCACGTGTGCAAATGAAATATCGAATCCATAAACCGATTTGTAAACCACAAACGAAAAATGAAAAATCGAGCCAAAATCTAATTTTTCGTTTTTTAAACTAAACAAAAAAACGAATAAACGAGCTAGTTTTCATTTCTCATTATTCCATTCCAAACAGGAAATCAAATGACCAAAAGATACACGGACCAGGAACGTCTGTTGGTATGTTAAATCGCATATATCTCAAACCGTTAGTCCGATGGATTTCAAACTTGATAGGTGTCTTGCTACAGGCATGAGTAAGTGCTGTGCCAAGTTAGGCATTGATTGAATTAGAAATGCAAAAGATATCGATTAACAGAAGGACTTAGAAGGTTGTGGTTTAAAAATAAATATTCTGACACAAAACACAGTCATTGAGTCAGCTACACTGTTTACATCTGAATATTATAAACTATGTGGAGCCTATGTTTGCTTAAGCGTAGCGTTTTTGAGAGTTCACCGTGTAGCCTGCTCCCTGAATCGTCATTTGTGGATGTTAACTTAATCAGCTACGCTGTTGACTTCTGAATCTTATATGCATCTATTGAGAATGAGGAGTCACGTGCCGATTCCATTGTTCCTATGTTTTCCATATGTCTCATGTGAGTTACTGGAACAGTTTTTAATGCAACAGTGACTTCCAGGCATGGTAAAACAGTGCGTAATTGTGAGAAACTCCTCTACTACCGAGCTAAAAACACACGTAAACAATACTGTTTTGCCGTGGGAATCCAACCAACATGGCGGAGAGGGGAGGGGCTCAATGTACAATAACGTCAACTCCTCATTCTCAATAAATTATAGGAACGTCATTCTGTGCGAGTGTGTGTGGGTGCCTCTGTTATTCACATATCTCTTAAACTGTTAGTCCGATGGATTTTAAACTTGACAGAAGTCTTGCTATGCACACATTGGCTTTTGCCGCTCTAGCCGGTGGCCACTCCCCCTCACACACACTGCACACTGAGTGGCCATTCCCCCTCTCACACTGAGTGGCTCCCCCTCTCACACTGAGTGGCCACGCCCCCTCTCACACTGAGTGGCCACGCCCCCTCTCACACTGAGTGGCCACGCCCCCTCTCATACTGAGTGGCCACGCCCCCTCTCACACTGAGTGGCCACGCCCCCTCTCACACTGCACACTGAGTGGCCATGCCCCCTCTCACACTGAGTGGCCACACCCCCTCTCACACTGAGTGGCCACTCCCCCTCTCACACTGAGTGGCCACTCCCCTTCTCACACTGAGTGGCCACTCCCCCTCTCACACTGAGTGGCCACACCCCCTCTCACACTGAGTGGCCACACCCCCTCTCACACTGAGTGGCCACACCCCCTCTCACACTGAGTGGCCACACCCCCTCTCACACTGAGTGGCTACTCCCCTTCTCACACTGAGTGGCCACGCCCCCTCTCACACTGAGTGGCCACGCCCCCTCTCACACTGAGTGGCCACGCCCCCTCTCACACTGAGTGGCCACGCCCCCTCTCACACTGAGTGGCCACGCCCCCTCTCACACTGAGTGGCCACACCCCCTCTCACACTGAGTGGCCACTCCCCTTCTCACACTGAGTGGCCACACCCCCTCTCACACTGAGTGGCCACTCCCCTTCTCACACTGAGTGGCTAAGCCCCCTCTCACACTGAGTGGCCACACCCCCTCTCTCACTGAGTGGCCACTCCCCCTCTCACACTGAGTGGCCATGCCCCCTCTCACACTGAGTGGCCACGCCCCCTCTCACACTGAGTGGCCACGCCCCCTCTCACACTGAGTGGCCACACCCCCTCTCACACTGAGTGGCCACTCCCCTTCTCACACTGAGTGGCCACACCCCCTCTCACACTGAGTGGCCACTCCCCTTCTCACACTGAGTGGCTAAGCCCCCTCTCACACTGAGTGGCCACTCCCCCTCTCACACTGAGTGGCCACTCCCCCTCTCACACTGAGTGGCCACACCCCTCTCACACTGAGTGGCCACACCCCCTCTCACACTGAGTGGCCACACCCTCTCTCTCACTGAGTGGCCACTCCCCCTCTCACACTGAGTGGCCACACCCCCTCTCACACTGAGTGGCCACGCCCCCTCTCACACTGAGTGGCCACGCCCCCTCTCACACTGAGTGGCCACGCCCCCTCTCACACTGAGTGGCCACGCCCCCTCTCACACTGAGTGGCCACACCCCCTCTCACACTGAGTGGCCACTCCCCTTCTCACACTGAGTGGCCACACCCTCTCTCACACTGAGTGGCCACTCCCCTTCTCACACTGAGTGGCCAAGCCCCCTCTCACACTGAGTGGCCACACCCCCTCTCTCACTGAGTGGCCACTCCCCCTCTCACACTGAGTGGCCACGCCCCCTCTCACACTGAGTGGCCACGCCCCCTCTCACACTGGACACTGAGTGGCCACTCCCCTTCTCACACTGAGTGGCCATGCCCCCTCTTACACTGCACAGTGAGTGGCCACTCCCATAAATTAGTTACTTTTTTAGGGAGTAACACAACGCAATATTGTATCACATTACTTTTAAAAGTAACCGTGTTGGCTATATTACCTGACATATCTGAAGAGCATACAGCAGCAGTCTCTTCTGTGTGATGTCGGATTTATTATTCGGCAGGTATTCTTTCAGACTTCCAGCGGGCAAATACTCCATAATGAGCCTGATGTTCTTTCCCCTGAGTGACGCACATTAACCGCAAGTGATAAGTAATACAGCGAGTGTATATATAACTGGGTAATATTATCTTTTGTAACTGAGGTATGTAATCTTTTTCATTAAGGTGTATGCCATCAAGAATAGACACAGATGTAAACACTGTGTAAACAGAGCCTTGTGTGTGAAGGCGTGTTTACGACTTGCCTTCTTCATTGCAGATGCCTTTGTATTTGACGATGTTTTCATGGTAAAGGTTTCTGATGGTGTTGATTTCTTTTCTCAGGTTGTTGCTCTCATCCTGTGTTTTCAGAGATTTGACGGCCACCAGCTCACCTGTCTGATCTCCATTAGGATCATACAGACACAGTTCCACCGTCCCAAAGTTACCCTGGACAAGATTTATAAACAGGTAATGATTCAAGAACACATTATTCCAAGGGGATTATGAGATTTAGGAGGGATGAGTGTGAAATGTTACTATAGCGTTCCTATAGTAATAACTATACAATATACGTAATAAATTAAACCCCTACAACAAACCTAATCCTAACCCTATAGTAAGTACGCATAGTTAATAATGAATATTACTCAGTACTTAAATGTAGAATTACACCGTAACAAGGAAACCTTAATATAAGGTGTAACCCAAATGTCTTTAAATTAATTTTGTTCTTCTGGGGTTATTGGTATTCATAATAGTCCTATTAGGAGCAACAGTGTTAAATAAATAAACTATTAAAAATAATTTGGTAATAGAAATAAAGCTGAAATCAAATAAAATATAAATATTAGTTAAATAAAAATTGTATTGCATTTACCTGAAATAAAATAAGTTGGAGTACTAAAATTACTGAAACTAAAATAAATATAAATTAAAGCTAAACAGAAATGTTTGAAAAAACACATGACTAAAGCACATAACAAAATGACAAAAAACTTAAAATAAAATAAAAGCAAAATTCAAAATAATAAATACTATAATATTATATAAATAATACTAAAATTAGACAGAATTAAATTGTGTTCTAAAAATTCCATGTTCTAGAATTCTATACAAAGTCACAAAAAATATTTACATATTTTTGACTAATTTTGACTTTTTTTTACTATAAGTCCAGTACCTCTCCAAGTTTTCGGATTTTCTTGAGGAATCTCCTCTTGAAATCTGCAGGATCAGTCTCTTGTGGAGGAATTACCCCTACATGAACGGGAAGTTCTGTAGATAAAACATAAAAAGTTAGTTCAATTAAATTCAGTACAGCAAATACTAACATGATGTATACTTCCAGTTTTAAAATGTAAATAATAACTTTCCCCCAAATAACAGAAATGAAAATGAGAATTTTAAAAGAGGGTTTTAAACTATAATGACTATGCTATTTAAAAAAACAACTTTTTTAGTTGTCTGGTGAAATTTAAAATATTTTTATGCACTTGAGGACAACATAAATTCTTTAAAATATCCATTGGCTTAAATAGAGTTAAAGACTAGTATCCGTGTTAGTCATAAGTATGATATTATGTGACAGATACCCTGCTCTCGCTGCTCTTTGATGCGGCCCAGCTCTCCGCTATGGCTCTGAAAAATGGCCTCTTCCGGGGGTCATAGTTCATGCACTGGGAGATCAGATCAGCCAGTTCACTGATGCTGGGAGTGACCAGAGTACCGCACACCTCATAGAATCGCTCTTTCTGTTCATGTACACATAGATGTTAGATGACAATACATGGTTTTCAATTACAATAAAACAACAGCTGCTTTATTCAAGCATAAATGTAGAAACGTATTAGAAAGAGTCACACAACAGAAGGACTTAGAAGGTTGTGGTTTAAAAATAAATATTCTGACACAAAACACAGTCATTGAGTCAGCTACACTGTTTACATCTGAATATTATAAACTATGTGGAGCCTATGTTTGCTTAAGCGTCAGCGTTTTTTCGAGAGTTCACCGTGTAGCCTGCTCCCTGAATCGTCATTTGTGGATGTTAACTTAATCAGCTACGCTGTTGACTTCTGAATCTTATATGCATCTATTGAGAATGAGGAGTCACGTGCCGATTCCATTGTTCCTATGTTTTCCATATGTCTCGTGTGAGTTACTGGAACAGTTTTTAATGCAACAGTGACTTCCAGGCATGGTAAAACAGTGCGTAATTGTGAGAAACTCCTCTACTACCGAGCTAAAAACACACGTAAACAATACTGTTTTGCCGTGGGAATCCAACCAACATGGCGGAGAGGGGAGGGGCTCAATGTACAATAACGTCAACTCCTCATTCTCAATAAATTATAGGAACGTCATTCTGTGCGAGTGTGTGTGGGTGCCTCTGTTATTCACATATCTCTTAAACTGTTAGTCCGATGGATTTTAAACTTGACAGAAGTCTTGCTATGCACACATTGGCTTTTGCCGCTCTAGCCGGTGGCCACTCCCCCTCACACACACTGCACACTGAGTGGCCATTCCCCCTCTCACACTGAGTGGCTCCCCCTCTCACACTGAGTGGCCACGCCCCCTCTCACACTGAGTGGCCACGCCCCCTCTCACACTGAGTGGCCACGCCCCCTCTCATACTGAGTGGCCACGCCCCCTCTCACACTGAGTGGCCACGCCCCCTCTCACACTGCACACTGAGTGGCCATGCCCCCTCTCACACTGAGTGGCCACACCCCCTCTCACACTGAGTGGCCACTCCCCCTCTCACACTGAGTGGCCACTCCCCTTCTCACACTGAGTGGCCACTCCCCCTCTCACACTGAGTGGCCACACCCCCTCTCACACTGAGTGGCCACACCCCCTCTCACACTGAGTGGCCACACCCCCTCTCACACTGAGTGGCCACACCCCCTCTCACACTGAGTGGCTACTCCCCTTCTCACACTGAGTGGCCACGCCCCCTCTCACACTGAGTGGCCACGCCCCCTCTCACACTGAGTGGCCACGCCCCCTCTCACACTGAGTGGCCACGCCCCCTCTCACACTGAGTGGCCACGCCCCCTCTCACACTGAGTGGCCACACCCCCTCTCACACTGAGTGGCCACTCCCCTTCTCACACTGAGTGGCCACACCCCCTCTCACACTGAGTGGCCACTCCCCTTCTCACACTGAGTGGCTAAGCCCCCTCTCACACTGAGTGGCCACACCCCCTCTCTCACTGAGTGGCCACTCCCCCTCTCACACTGAGTGGCCATGCCCCCTCTCACACTGAGTGGCCACGCCCCCTCTCACACTGAGTGGCCACGCCCCCTCTCACACTGAGTGGCCACACCCCCTCTCACACTGAGTGGCCACTCCCCTTCTCACACTGAGTGGCCACACCCCCTCTCACACTGAGTGGCCACTCCCCTTCTCACACTGAGTGGCTAAGCCCCCTCTCACACTGAGTGGCCACTCCCCCTCTCACACTGAGTGGCCACTCCCCCTCTCACACTGAGTGGCCACACCCCCTCTCACACTGAGTGGCCACACCCCCTCTCACACTGAGTGGCCACACCCTCTCTCTCACTGAGTGGCCACTCCCCCTCTCACACTGAGTGGCCACACCCCCTCTCACACTGAGTGGCCACGCCCCCTCTCACACTGAGTGGCCACGCCCCCTCTCACACTGAGTGGCCACGCCCCCTCTCACACTGAGTGGCCACGCCCCCTCTCACACTGAGTGGCCACACCCCCTCTCACACTGAGTGGCCACTCCCCTTCTCACACTGAGTGGCCACACCCTCTCTCACACTGAGTGGCCACTCCCCTTCTCACACTGAGTGGCCAAGCCCCCTCTCACACTGAGTGGCCACACCCCCTCTCTCACTGAGTGGCCACTCCCCCTCTCACACTGAGTGGCCACGCCCCCTCTCACACTGAGTGGCCACGCCCCCTCTCACACTGGACACTGAGTGGCCACTCCCCTTCTCACACTGAGTGGCCATGCCCCCTCTTACACTGCACAGTGAGTGGCCACTCCCATAAATTAGTTACTTTTTTAGGGAGTAACACAACGCAATATTGTATCACATTACTTTTAAAAGTAACCGTGTTGGCTATATTACCTGACATATCTGAAGAGCATACAGCAGCAGTCTCTTCTGTGTGATGTCGGATTTATTATTCGGCAGGTATTCTTTCAGACTTCCAGCGGGCAAATACTCCATAATGAGCCTGATGTTCTTTCCCCCTGAGTGACGCACATTAACCGCAAGTGATAAGTAATACAGCGAGTGTATATATAACTGGGTAATATTATCTTTTGTAACTGAGGTATGTAATCTTTTTCATTAAGGTGTATGCCATCAAGAATAGACACAGATGTAAACACTGTGTAAACAGAGCCTTGTGTGTGAAGGCGTGTTTCCGACTTGCCTTCTTCATTGCAGATGCCTTTGTATTTGACGATGTTTTCATGGTAAAGGTTTCTGATGGTGTTGATTTCTTTTCTCAGGTTGTTGCTCTCATCCTGTGTTTTCAGAGATTTGACGGCCACCAGCTCACCTGTCTGATCTCCATTAGGATCATACAGACACAGTTCCACCGTCCCAAAGTTACCCTGGACAAGATTTATAAACAGGTAATGATTCAAGAACACATTATTCCAAGGGGATTATGAGATTTAGGAGGGATGAGTGTGAAATGTTACTATAGCGTTCCTATAGTAATAACTATACAATATACGTAATAAATTAAACCCCTACAACAAACCTAATCCTAACCCTATAGTAAGTACGCATAGTTAATAATGAATATTACTCAGTACTTAAATGTAGAATTACACCGTAACAAGGAAACCTTAATATAAGGTGTAACCCAAATGTCTTTAAATTAATTTTGTTCTTCTGGGGTTATTGGTATTCATAATAGTCCTATTAGGAGCAACAGTGTTAAATAAATAAACTATTAAAAATAATTTGGTAATAGAAATAAAGCTGAAATCAAATAAAATATAAATATTAGTTAAATAAAAATTGTATTGCATTTACCTGAAATAAAATAAGTTGGAGTACTAAAATTACTGAAACTAAAATAAATATAAATTAAAGCTAAACAGAAATGTTTGAAAAAACACATGACTAAAGCACATAACAAAATGACAAAAAACTTAAAATAAAATAAAAGCAAAATTCAAAATAATAAATACTATAATATTATATAAATAATACTAAAATTAGACAGAATTAAATTGTGTTCTAAAAATTCCATGTTCTAGAATTCTATACAAAGTCACAAAAAATATTTACATATTTTTGACTAATTTTGACTTTTTTTTACTATAAGTCCAGTACCTCTCCAAGTTTTCGGATTTTCTTGAGGAATCTCCTCTTGAAATCTGCAGGATCAGTCTCTTGTGGAGGAATTACCCCTGATATAACGGGAAGTTCTGTAGATAAAACATAAAAAGTTAGTTCAATTAAATTCAGTACAGCAAATACTAACATGATGTATACTTCCAGTTTTAAAATGTAAATAATAACTTTCCCCCAAATAACAGAAATGAAAATGAGAATTTTAAAAGAGGGTTTTAAACTATAATGACTATGCTATTTAAAAAAACAACTTTTTTAGTTGTCTGGTGAAATTTAAAATATTTTTATGCACTTGAGGACAACATAAATTCTTTAAAATATCCATTGGCTTAAATAGAGTTAAAGACTAGTATCCGTGTTAGTCATAGTATGATATTATGTGACAGATACCCTGCTCTCGCTGCTCTTTGATGCGGCCCAGCTCTCTCGCTATGGCTCTGAAAAATGGCCTCTTCCGGGGTCATAGTTCATGCACTGGGAGATCAGATCAGCCAGTTCACTGATGCTGGGAGTGACCAGAGTACCGCACACCTCATAGAATCGCTCTTTCTGTTCATGTACACATAGATGTTAGATGACAATACATGGTTTTCAATTACAATAAAACAACAGCTGCTTTATTCAAGCATAAATGTAGAAACGTATTAGAAAGAGTCACACACCTCTGAGAGTTTCTTATCAGACAGAGGCACCTCGCCATTGTAGCAAATCTCCCACAGTGAGGTCCCAAACCCCCATTTGTCTGCTGCAACGCTCAGTGCGTTGGGGTTATTAACACACTCTGGGCGATCCAGGGAATCCTTTCGACACACTCTGTCCACAGGCACAATGAATGTTAGTAATGCAAAATGGGGGTCATGCACAACCAACTTCTGTATTCTGTAAAACAGGTCGCACTGCTTCCGTTTTTCCGGTGCTTCATTATATATAGAGCCGTTGTACTTAAGATGCCTTCAAGCATGAGCAAAGATGAGTATAACCAATGTCAATCGCATATAGAGGTTGATATCTTAACGATTTGATTTTTTTCTTCTACTTTTAGATATTTAAATCGAATAAAACTCCAACTAGCTAGGTTAGACTACCTTAGGGTTTGTTTACCCCAAAATGAAAATTGTCATCGTTTACTCAGCCTTGTGACATTCCAAACCTGTCAACGCCCGTTTCACACATACTCCGTTTGCAGTGCGTATGCGGTCCGTATTCTTTTCCGTACCCATGTTAACAGGTTAGAGCTTTCACACTGCACGCGGATGCAGTCCGTCGATCCGTTCCAGTTGCGGTGCGTATACAGCAGTGCAGAGATCGTTTCCGCACCGAGTCTATTTCTGCTGTGCTGCAACGCAGAAATAAAGTGACAGCGCACGGTTCGTGGTCAAAATGAACTCAGATTGACCTCGAAATGTATTAGTTTCACCATAAATGCATTTAATTCAATAAAATATAGTAGCCTAATCTCTCCATAAATGTATATTTAATTGTTTCATCTTTTTACTATAAGACATTACTTCTTAAATATATATATAGAAGTAATGCATGGAATTAGTATGCATTCGTTGTTTAAATAGTGTTTAAACGTGCATGCGTCCATTCAAGTTTGTAAAAGTGTACAAAGAGAATCGCAATACTGGCAAAACTTTTATTTTAATAAAAGTTGCTGCATAGGGTGAACATATTTTGATTAGCAAAAACCAGGACACATGGCTCGGCAAACAGATGATACTCGAAGTTTACTCAAAGATGCCTTATTAATTTCAATACATTTAAAATAGGCTATGCCCCCTCTGTGGAGAGAAAATTGTTATATTAAGACACACATTCAGATAGGCTTCTCAGAGGATGCTCAACATGTTTTATGACAGGTTTAAAAATAAAGAATGAAATAATGATAAAAAATAATGTCTCTTCTGTATTAGAAAAAGAAATACCTTCAAATTGAACAAAAATACCTCTCACAAACTTACAAAAACGAACTAGTTTTCTTCCTCCTTATCCTGTTTTTCTTCCTCATCCTCCTTGTTTGCCCATCTCCTATATTTTGCTGTAAAGCTGATCTTTCCCAGCGTTTTTTATTTTTTTGTTGTTTTTTTTTGAAAACCGACATCACTTTATAAAAAACGGCCAGGACAGGACGTGAAAACAGGACATGTCCTGGGATAACAGGACTGTTGGTCACTGGTCACCCTATTGCTACACAACTTGAAATAAACAATTTGAAATAAAAATAGTGAGTGTTTGTGGTACAGCATACGCACTGCAAACGCAGCATATGTGAAAGCATTTTCAGCGCGTGCTGCTCCTGTACTGGATACGCACCGCAACACTCACCGCATACGCACTGCACACGGAGTATGTGTGTAAACGGGCGTAACACTAACATTCTTCCTCAGCACACAATTAAATATATATTTTTGAATGAAACCTGAGAAAATTCTGTCCCTCCGTTGACAGCTACATAACTACCACTTTTAAGTTTTAAAAAGTTTATAAATAGATTCGTAAACCTAATCCATATGAATTAGCGGTTTAGTCAGAATTTTATGAAGAGACACGATCACTTTATATCAGGGCTCCAGACTAACTTTTTTCACCTCCGTTCCTGAAACCGTCCTGAATAACAATCTGAACCGTCCTAAAGTTTATGTCAACCGTCCGAAAAATAAAACTGTTGTTTCCGTACTTTATTATCATCTATAGTTGTTAGTTGTTAAAGTGTTTATGATACATAGTATTATATTTATTTAGCTTCATTCAAAGTAGTTATCTGTAAATAGATAAAACACAGATTTAATAAAAAATTAATATATTAACGTGTTAATATTAATGATTTTAAAGTTTGAACATGCAATATAGATACAGATTTAACTACTGTGACTTAAATATCTTAAAATTAAATAAAACCACTTTTCCTAGAGTAGAACAGTCTTCTTTTTCAATTAATGATTTAACTAGCTTTCATACTTAATTCTTTATTTTTTCAAGCAACAGACATATGTATTTGTATGAATTAAATATAACGAATCCTTATTAAAGCTATTAACGAGCATTGAATGCTTTTCTCTTTTTCTTTTGTTGCTTGAATAGCCTATTAAGGACACAGGCCGCATTACTGTCACTTAAAGACATCTGATCATGTCCAATGACATGAGGATACAAATGCACTGATGCACATCCGATACACTCACAACAGTTTAAAAGACAACAGTTTATAGACATAACCGGCATAGTTTACATGAATACTCTCCAAATACGGACATTTAGACATAATGTTGTGTGTATTATTTTGTCGATTCAGACGAAAAAGAGCTCAATTCAGTACTCGCGCTTTAACTTAGGTGTCTATGGCTGCAAACTTCAGTCATGTGTACAGTATGCACACAGAAAACCGCACCGAATATACCTTTTTTTGCGTCGTCACTCACTATCTAACATTTTTGTCTAGTTTTTATTCATTGACTATCCGTTGTTTAACCAGCGCAACATATTTGCGATGTATGAAGCCATTTGATAGATGTACCGCGGAACGAGTCTCGCGAGTAGCCAGCCAGTGATAGTAACTATAGTAACGAAGACGCGCTCCGTTGTGGTCAGCGCTTGGTCGGTTATTTTTGGCATTTGGCATAACGTTAAGTTAGCCTAATAGGCGAGTAATAAATGAACACACACAAAAATGTCTTTCGTCCTGTAGGCGTCCTGGAGAATATTTCTGTTCGTCCTAAATACATTTTCTATCGTCCCCAGGACGATAGGACGCCGTTAGTCTCGAGCCCTGCTTTATATGATGAACAGGTTTAATTTAGGCTTTTATTCACATAAATATTGATCAGCGAACATAAACACAAGCTCATCCATACTTGCTTAATGTTCAAGAACAAACCTCATTGGTTCTTGCTGAAGCTCAAACGTGCTAAGTAACACTAGAATGAACCTCTTTGGTAAATCTCTTTATGAACTTTGTGGGTTTGGGACGAACATAAGGATGAGTAATTGATGACAATTTTTTTAATTTTGTGTGAACTAACCCTTTAAAAGTCCATAGATATCACTGTAAGTTCATCCTGTCATTATCACTTCCTCTAAGCGGATGCAACTAGTTTATGTGTTTGTTCATGTGACGTTCTGCATAAAGGCTATGGGCTCTGTCGGAAACTGTTAATGACACTTAGTCAACACTATTACACTGATTTACCTTTGCCTTACTACAATGAGATTACAAAACAGTGAAGTTGAGAAGTCAAAATATATTCAAAAATTGAAATACTATTTTGCAACTTACATACATTTTTGTTCTTATTATAAGAACATTTAAAAATGACACTGTAAAAATGTTGTTTGCTTGGTTTCTTTTTCCGTCAAGTGACACATTTTTCACTAGGCACACAATCATTAAAAAAAAAAAAACGTTTTAAAACATTTATTCTGGATGAGTGTGCATGAGCGTGTACCCCTTCGGCTGAGCACGGAAATGGGCAGTCCAGGATCACTCAGTTTAATGAAAGGACCACCCTGTCCTTTTAGACCATCCAGCTTTAACAGGATGTTTTTAGCGCAGACATAGCCGTGGACAAGCTTCTTATCCTCCTGAAAGAGAGAAAATAAGAGTCCATATTCTGTCCCAAAGATTCCACTAGAGTTCTAAATTATGTATTAACACATTATATTACTATTAAAGGAGTAGTTCACTTTTAAAAAAAAAAACTTTTGCTGATAATTTATTCACCCCCATGTCATCCAAGATATCCATGTCATTCTTTCTTCGGTAGAAAACAAACTAAGGTTTTTGATAAACATTCCAGGATTTTTCTCCATATAATGGACTTTACTGGGAACCAAACGATTCAAGGTCCAAAAGACAGTTTCAGTGCAAACTGCAAACTGTTCAAAGGGATTTGAACGGACTCCAGACGACGAATAAGGGTCTTATCAAGCGAAACGATCACTCATTTTTTTTTTTTAAAAGACAGTTTATTTGACAATGAATTTTAAGTTTGATAAGCTCAAATGCTCGCCGTCACTTTTTTCGAGTCATTTGCTTCATTCAACGAATGAAATGAAGGAATTGACTCGAAAAAGATTTGTTCATTTTGATGAACGAGTTTGAACAGGAGAGTCACAACGCGCATCACAGAACAGAGCAAGGTGAGCATTTGAGCTTATAAAACTTAAACTTTTTTTTATGAACGATCGTTTCGCTTGATAAGACCCTTTATTCATCATCAAGAATCGTTTTAAAGCCCTTTGAACTGTTTGCAGTTTGCACTGAAACCTTGAACCGTTTGGTGCCCAATAAAGTGCATTATATGGAGAAAAATCCTGGAATGTTTTCATCAAAAACCTTAATTTATGTTTGACTGAAGAAAGAAAGACATGGACATCTTGGATGACATGGGTGTGAGTAAATTATCAGCAAAAGTTTTTTTTTTTTTTTTTTTAAGTGAACTACTCCTTTAAAATCTCTATGGGTAAAGCAGGACATCAAATCATCCATTGGTTTATAATTGTCACATGTTATTATTGTGACCCATTAATAGTAACAGTAAATATAATTGACTGGATATATTATTTAGTTATTCAAAAATACATTAAAATGCAAGTCATACAGACAATGACTTGAATACGTGTTAGACATTTCTGAATTAAAATTAATAAATGTGATATTTTTACTATCTTAAAAGTAAAATATCTAGGTGGTGTAACTGTCCATTTGTTTGATTGCAACAAAGAAAAAGGCGTCAAAAAAGGCTTAAATGTATTGTCAAACAGTGTGGCTACTCTTTTCTTTTTTTCTTTTAAAGATGTCTACACCTTAAAAACTAAACTAAAATTACTAACACTAAAACTGAAATTAAAGCTAGATAGAAATATTTAAAAAAACTAAAATGAAAATCTCAAGTAAATTAAAAATGAAACCTGAAAATACAGAAATAAATCTAATATAAAATAACAAAATAGCACGGATTGGGAATTAATCTAAACGTGATCTCTAAATGTGTTTTAAAAACTATTTTCTGTTAATATTTAAGATGTGTATTTCAGATATATATTAGAGTCATTCAATTAGTGACCCATAACTTTGAAATATTCCACAGAATGTAAACAAGCGTGAAACAAGGTCAAGTTCAAACTTAAATTTTGTACCAAATAACTGAGGACACTGGAAAGCTGCTCCGCAACTTGAAACTTCCAGGAGGGTGTGAGATCAGAGCGATGGCTTCTCATGAACAGATCCAGAGGGCCGCACTGAACAAACTCCTCTCCACCATAATGACTGGCAGAACAACAACAATGACACATGTGAGATCATAAGTAGTAAAGGCTGACCTATTCCTTTAACTTTAACAATACAAATAAGTTTAATTGCATTTTGGAGTGTGAACACTTACCGTCCATGCTGTGCATGCATATGCCAAACATCAGAACCATGTGTTTATGGGATATCTGTCTCATTACACTGACTGTGTCCAGGAAGGCCTAAGAGAAGTACAGAAGTATTAGTGAACGCAATAACCCCTTATTTACTCATGTATAAAAAGATTGGTTGTCACTTACAGAAATGTAATTGTGTCCTGCTACCAGCACCTTCAGAACCACATCCACCATCCGCACGCCCAAATACCCCTCATCATCCTCATTTCTTAACTTCAGCTGCCCAGCATAGATGTTTGTGCGAGTACCTTGACCCAGGTGTTTGTCCTGTTTAACAAGCATCAACTTCAAAATACAATTTCTTTCCATTTCTATGTGGCAGATAAAAGTTATCTAGTTTGTAAAAACCCAACCTAATCTGGAAAACAATAGCTGATCTAGTAGAACATTGTAAACCTGGTTTATCCAACTTTAAGACTGCAATATTTTCTTAATCAGTATTTTTGTCTTGTTTTCCAGTAAAAATATAAAATAAACATCCTTAAAGAGCCCCTATCATGGATTTTTGAAAATGACTGTTCATGTAGTGTGGACTATAGCTCTAAGGGAATGGAAACATCCTGCAAAGATTTATACCTGAAAGTGCACCGTATATAAAGTTATTGTCTTTCAAAACTGAAGAGTCGACTCTGAGTCTATGAAATGAATTGTTTTTGATATGAGTCATTAGCTGTTTCGTCGTGACGTAGATTAGCTCATTGGCCGCTTCCAACAACTGCGCAGACAGGAAGTGTAAACTGGAAATCTAGAACACATTCATAATCGCATCATGTAGAAAGACGCTGTGTTCTACATTGCAAAGACAGTTCAGCCACTTGTTTTCATTGCCCAGGGACGAGCATGTGAAGAATCAGTGGTTAGAGTTCATATTTTCAACGATACCACAAAATATAGCCCGAACCTTGTGTTCTCATCATTTTAATGACGAATTATTCAAAAACATAAATGAGTTCAAATGTGGATTCGCAAGCGTTGTTCCCGAAGGAGGGCTCAGTATCCAGGGTATATGGATCAGGTTCGTCCTCCTCCGAATCACAATCTGTAAGTATTATTAATAATGTTTTTATGCTGTTATGTTTTCTGTAGCATGCACAATATAGTTACATTGTGTTGTGTGTGTTGTGTACACTCCGCGCAGCTTCTAAGCGGGGTAAAGTTAGTTTTGTTTTCGATATTCCCCATACATTCACTGAAAAATGGCAATTACCTCCTAAACGACTTAGCCAAATATGACTTTGCTCTATATAATAAGCACTGCCCCTCAGAAGCCGCGCAGATGTGAGTTTCGCCGGGAAAGCTCGCTCTCGAGTAAGGGACCGCGTGGAAAGTGCACTTTTTCTGACACGTTTGTTCAAACACTGTATTAGTGTTGCACGGTGCATCCGATACTTCAAAAGTATCGCGATACTCGGAAATTAAAAACCTCACAGATACCTAAATTTATTAGTATCGATACTTTTATGAATGACCGCGTTCCAGATTTGTAAGAGCGTTCCACGCACGCTTCCAGTCTCTCCCTATGAACGTCTATGTTTCTCCTCACGCACGCAGCAAAGAAGCTGCAGCTGTCATGAGACAACAACCGTGAGACGGCTGCATGCGCGAGCACACGTGATACAGTGGCCGCCTGTCAGTAGCGGAGTGGCAATCCGGAGAGTCGGATCTTTTCCCGTGGGCCGGTAGTGTTTCGAGGCCGCGAGGGCCGGTCTGATAGTTATACATTGCAAGTTATTAGCAACACAATCCAGCGGCCTGTACACAATAGTCTCTGCAACGGCGATAGTTTGAAGCGCGCGTCCGTGTGAAGACGGTGCGCGACTGGGCGAGCCGCAAAAGACACTGTATCCATGCAACTGATAGCAGCGAAAAAGAGCGCTCTGCTTGATTAAAAAAAAACAACAACAGATTTTAGCGCTTAGATCTCTTATTTAATAGCGAACTAAATGAATTATCTGCTAGTTAACTGGAGATATTTCATTTATTTTTGTATTAGGTGTACAACTTTCCCCCCAACTTTCATAGATAGCATAAATAATTTGCAATGCTGCTAAAATAAAGGATACAAAACATCAGCAAAATGATCTATCGGCTATATGATTATAATCAGAGCATGTGCATGTCAGTGATTTATTTATATTAGGTTATTACAGCATTAAAGAGCACATACCTATGTAAAGGAAGTGCATGTGAAAAGCCTTGTAAGAAATACTTTAATTTTCAGGAAAAGTATCGAAAAAGTATCGAAATCGCAATACTTAAATTGGTATCGGTATCGAAACAATAATTTTGGTATCGTGACAAAACTACACATGTATGCAACACTTGACAAGCTATAATCCATTAATGGTGACTCCATTTCCGACAATCTCTGCCTACGGTTTACCAATAACAACTGACTGGGTCATTTGACCAATCGCGCGGATTCGCGTCACTCAAAGGAGGTGTTTGGGAAAATGAATCGTCGAACGAATCATTTGGGAGTGGTTGAGCAAAATCATTTAAATAGTTTTTTATCCTTGCATGCACGTTAAACTGTTTTTGGGAACTCCCAAAACAAAAATAGGAACATTTCAAATGCTATGATAGGGGCTCTTTAAAACTAGATAAATTGACTCGCTATGTAAAGTAAAACTTACTTTAGAGAATACATATTAAATGTATTTTTCAGGTTTTAAACATAATTTTTTTTTTTTTTTACATGTTTCTCTCAGATATACATCACAATTATAGAAGAAACTCCCATTTTATGCCAACTTTAAGAAAATACATATGCTGGCTGATTTTTTGGCACTGCAACATTATGGCAGTTTAATACCAACTATTATATTCCAAAAACAGTGGCCCACTTTGGTCAGATCTTCCAGCCCCATGAAATAACTCACTCTAAGAAAATGTTTTTGTTTTCTAGTAAACGGATTTCGTCAACACCAGTTTTGATGTCCAACCTGGGTAATGTCCTCTTTGAAGATCCTATGGAAGACGCTTAATGAAGAGTGTGACACTGAATCTTTTCTGGTCATCAGGACGAGGTTCGGATTGTCTGTGAAGCAGCAAATGGAAGATTGTTTTATGTTTTTGCAATATTTTAAGTCATAAGGATGATTTTAGTCACCCTGTTGACAAATAGTTACTTAATTCTCAGAAGAAAACACAAGACTACAATCGTGGGAAACAGTGCTTACTGATTTCAGAGCATAACTTCCTTTTTCATGCTCAAACAGCAACATTACACACTAAAGGAAGTTGAGCATGTTAAAGTCCTCTTTAAATGATTCCGTTAGAAGACAAACATTATAAACCTCTGGCTACTGCTGCTTCTGCAGTATCACTGTTGGAGGGAAGCTCCAGTACCTCTTGGTTGGGGCGGAACAGCCATGCTCAAGTCTTAAGCTGGTTTGTTCTGTTGAGAGACACTGGGAAGACAGGTGGTCCGTCAACTCTCTCAGAGTGGGTTTCACAACATCTGTCCCAGTCAGGAGGAAGCCCTGTGTGCTCACTTCAATCTGGAAGTTCTTGGAAGGCTCTGATGATGCCGCCAAAACAATCCCTCTAAAAGAAAAGAGTCCATTTTGACCTTTGAACTTCAATATCTTATTACGCAAACTTGTCTTCATTTTTAAGTTATGTTTTCCTAAAGACCAAAGCACACTGCACCGACAGTAACGCAGACCACCGGCAACAGTCACCGATTACAGCACTTCTCAGGCATTCCCAAGACCAACAAATGCTGATTTCAGTGTGTTCAATAGCTTGTCTTCATATGAACGTCCACGCCACTGTGTTGCCATGGCGACGAAATGCAGATGGAGGGCAGGAAGTGATTTTCTATATTTTAGGAAGCATATAACAAACTCAAAATGCCTATGTTTTGTGTCGTTTCATGGTTGCTAAAATTGATCAAACCAGGAGAAGTTTTATCGATGTGCCAAAAGTTGTTGTTCATAGAGAGCCTCCCCTCCGCTTCCGGTTCATGGGACCTTATTCTTCAGAAATGAGTAGTCTATGGTGAGAGATAACTTATCTTTTTATTCCGTCTGAACTGTGTCCTGAATTACACATATGATGTTTGTCAATTTAAACGATAATTATTAAAGCCAAGAAAGTCGCAGTTCGTCCATAAAACAGAAGAGTAACTTTTAGTTTTATGTGAAAATCGCTCAATGAACTACATCTTCCGGGAGGCGAAACAACGAGCAAGATCAGCTGCTGTGTGTGTGTCAGTCTGGAACAACACACTCATGACGGTAACTGTTACGATTATAACGGAAGACTATAGAAACTATGACATAGCCTCAGTAAAGTTCGCTTCATTCATTAGAGAAAATGTGCGCCTTTGGGGTTTGTAGTCTTTGTAATTACGTATTTTCACAAGTCTTATATCTCAACAGTTTTACATCAAACTCGACTTTTTTGACTTTAAAATGTATCTTTTAAATTGACAAACATCATATGTGTAATTCAGGGATAGATTTTAACGAAATCAGAAATATTTGTTGCTGTCTGCCATTGACTACCATCCAATATTTTCTTGAAATGAGGTCCCATGGTGGGTCTGAGAATCTAGAAGGGGAGGGACTTCGGCTCTCTATAACGGGAGATAAGGAAATTGAGAAAAAAAAAACGGGAAAAATGCCTTGCAAACCTACGTCTGCGAGTTGGGAGGAGCCGAATGGGAAAATGCCCGTGTGTGTGTGCAGTGATCACTTCGTCAAATGTGAGTTAATACATTATTTATGTGGCTTATAATTACATTATTCAGGTGTTTAAATACACTTATGTGGCTGTTTGTGTAATTACCAGTTTCCGAACTTTGTAAAGTCAAAGTATGTCTGTAAGACGAGTTAGTTGCTGATATCTACAGCCTCGATGGCAGGCAAATCTCTCAATTCAGTTGAAAATCGGTCCTCTTCATAACGTTAAGGATCACGTCCAACATGTGTTTCGATCTTCTGTTTATATATTTCTCTTGTAATAGCGTCTGAAAGTAAGTAGACGGATTTTCCTTCCATCTCGTCTATTGCGTCTTCATTCCTCTTCATCTGTATTCGCGCATCAACACAATCACGTGACTGCAAACCACCTATTGCCGAAAACAAGCTCCGGTGCAGTGTGAATTGGCCTTTATTATACATTTGCTTGATATACACAACTTTTACTGAAACCTCTTTTTCCACCTACAGTATGTACAGTAACGGTGTATACCTCATTGCATAAGACAGTCAGGAAAATGTGATCGTAGTCATGAGTACTCCAGCGCAGCAGGTACATGCCCTCCTCATAACCTTCCTGCTTGAGTTTATGGATGGCATATTCATTACTGGGGGGTACAAAAAATAAGATACCATTACATCTGCTGTCCAAAGACATTCTTCCCTGTCATTTGATTATTGATTACATTTGTAGATGCTGATGAATGCTGTGCAATTTAATAAGAGCAATAGATTCAGAGCAGCGCCATGACAGGTATGAAATCGAGGCTGGTGAGGGATGGACTGAATTGTGTTTCCAATGGCATCAGCTGTAATCTGTATAAAGCTTCAATAATTGTCACTTGTTACAGCTCATACTGAATTGTCTGGAGTTTTTTGTCTTGGAAAGACATTTTTGCAGTTTCGTATCAGCAGATACAGTCGAAGTGCTCCCAAGCACTTGCTGTGCCGTTCCGCCATACTTCATAGTTATCCACTTTACATGCTTAGAGAGCACTTTATTTTGTGTCATCATTCTTGGTCGAGTTATACTGCTTGCGCAATCGTATTTAAAAGCTCCAATATGTAACTTTAGTGGCCACAAGAGGGTGCCGTTTCCAACAATAACAAAGGCGAATGTGTGTGACGCATTAACGAGCTGAATGATGGGACTTGCTGTCAAGCTGATGGATCTAATAATGTTTAAGGATTAGTGAAAACACTCATGTTTTTTAACATTACAGTGCTATGAAGCAGGTCGCGATTGCTAATAAGATACATATATCACACGCGAGTCCCGCGGATATAAAGGAATAAGGAAATTTCATCCTATTGAACTACACGCAAGTGCTGGATTACTCACACAGGTCAGTTTATTAGATGAATTAATCTTGTGAGGGAAACGCAGCGCTGTTCCACTTGGTATAACGTTACACTATCACACTAAACAGCATTTAAATGTGTGTTGAAAGTTATAATGTTATTCTACGTGTTACTGTAGTTCGTCTGCTATACGAAACTAGCAGCTAGATCAACATAAGAATAACATACTGACCATATTCTAACATTTCATCATGTCAAGCTAACGTTATAACATTGATTTGTTTTATGTACTTTTGCTCACCTGTCTAATAAAGCTGTAAAGTCGTGACTCGTGAAGTTCTGTCAAGTCCAAATTAGTCACGGACGCTAGCTCTCTGTCGAGTGGAAGTCAGTCTCGGACGCTAGCTCTCGGCATCTCAGAAACATCACGCTGATATTGATCCTCATTCTAGTTCTCCTTGTTTTTCCCAAAGTTTGCTTGCTTGCCATGGTCTATGATTGAACGAAACAAGAACTGGGTGCCGCTAAACGTTACTCACTATGCAGTTGTCCGCGTCTGTCGCCATGGTTACGTCATGGCTATGGCAATACGAGCGGAAACGAGATAGCCGAGGGTAGCCGAGGATAGCGCGGATATTGCGTCATTTACAGGCGACATTTTTTTCCGGGACGGCCACTTATTTAAAATTGTAATTTCTCTGAAATAAAAGAACTTTGGAGACTTTCGGGATATTGTAAGTACACAACTGCAGGAAATATATCACACTGTGCAAGTGATTTTTGGATATTTTATTACAAAATCCTTACATATTGGAGCTTTAAATAGGGAAAATGTGGAGGAGTTTTGGTCGCGTCTCTGCTTGGATCCAAATGAACTGGGCTAAGCAAATTGCTGAGATAGGAGAGAGGCTTGTGAGCACTTCGAACTCGGCGCATATTTATCTATGGCACTCGGCGTGGTAATATCATCACTCCGGGAGAGGAGGAGGGGGAGAGGAATCTTCACGAGTGATGATATTACTGCGCCGAGTCGAAGTGCTCCCAAGCACTTGCTGTGGTATTCCGCCATACGATATAGTTATCCACTTTACACGCTTAGAAAAGCACAACGTTTTATTTTGTGTTACCGTCCTAGGTCGAGTTACACTGCTCGAGTAACTGTATTTAGATAGGGAAAACGTGTTTTGCCGCTTCTCTGCTTGGCCCATATTGAATGAACTGGGCTGAGCTTAAGTGCTATCAAAGTGTCTAAAAGTGCGCCAGAGAGAGACGCACGGGTTTTATCGGGTTTTAAATCCGATATTTCTATATATCGGCCGATATTTTCTTTTTTTTTTCAGGAAAGGCGCAACAAAAACATTAACATATTTTCCTAACATTAGTTATTTGTAGTTATTTATGATTTTTAACTAAAATAATATGCTAATGCATTTTAAAAAGAAACTTGTTTCTTTTATTGTCACAACAGAACAGACTGATGAGAGCTAGCAATAGCTAGCTTTGTGGTTAGCTAATCTATGATGAGCCATAATTTAGCAATGGATAATGCATCATACTGCAAATTGTATATTGTACATTTTCATATAACAGGCCAAGTAGAGATGATACGTCTCATTGCTATAACGGTCACGCGCTATTAAAGAAATACGTCAGTCACATTGTTAAAAGTTAAAAGGACAGTCAGTCAACTACACTGTAACAACGTAACGTAACTATTACTAGCTAATTCCGCTTCACTTCTCGGCTTATTTAACAGCAGCAAAGCTGGACTGATAGTCACAAATTTTGTCATGCTTATTTGAGTTAAGAGAACTGATGGGGATGTTCTTTTAATTGCTATTCAAGCAATGTATGTCTCGTGACCAACTCAACGAGTGTTGCCAACAGGGACTGTGTAGAGCGCCCTCTGGTGGACAAACTATATAACTCCAACTTGACATGGCTCAAGCGTGTTTCGTCCATTTTTATTTTATTTTTGAAATATTCATTTATCGGCCATTATAACTGCCGAATACCGATAGTTTGTAAATGCCTAATATCGGCTCAATAATATCGGCCTTGCCAGATATATCGGTCTTGGCTTTAGTATGTATCAACTCGTTTTAGTGAAGGGAATAACATAGTAATAATAATAATAGATATGAAAAAACGGTGGAGTATCCCTTTAGACGTGATGAGTGAATGTACTAACTTGATTGGACCATGGCAGCCGTCTTGTCAGGTTAATTTCCAATGAGACAGGAGCAATATCCCCTGCAGAGGAAATGATGTGCATCTACTGTGAGCCTAAAATATCCATCTACAAGACTGGCAAAGGACAGCGCCTCCTCGTGGGACGCCAATGTCAGCTCCTGGAGAAAATCAAGAAAATAGAAATGGGTTAATGAAGTTTATGACTTGTCCTAAATGAACCAAAACTGACAGATTGCAGATCTCACAGTGAGTCTCACCATGCTTTTGTTGTCTTGTTTGTGGATGGTAACCACACAGTCTTTGATGACAAGATGCGTTATCTCATTAAAGTCTGAAAAGAGTGTCCATTTATCCTCTCCTGGATCATATGATGCTTCTTTAGCCAGTTTCTTACGGTATTTCTTTGATTTATGTTTCTTCTTATTGGTACACAGATCTGAACAGGTCTTGGAAACAAATATTTGAAATTGTCAGAAGGGAAACTTATTGTCAAGAGATGTTTCAACAAAGCCCTAAACCACCAAAGTGTTAAATTTCAGCACCTACACTACAATTCAGAAGTCATTAAGTTGTTACTGTTTTATTATATTATATTATTATGCAGATATTATTTGTACTATGGACTTCTTACCACAGAGCTGACTTTACACCAGTGGATGCCAGAGTTGCCAGACACCAGGATTTTGTGGTCAACACCAGCAGCACAGCTGGAGTCTGTGAGTATTTGCTCATTGTCACGTATGATAAGGGAAAGGGTTTAAACACCTCCTGTCCGAAGTGTTTAGTTAGAGTCTCTAAAGTCAATATGTATTTGACCTTCAGGTCATGCGTACTGATCCTGTTGCCTTCCACGGTATTCCTGTTGAACTCCTCAAGGAAATCTTTGAAAGACGTTGGAGATGCGTAAGACGTGTGAGAATGTTCCTGTGATGTATGGACTGGTATAGGACCCAGGGAATGTAATTTTTGTACCTGACAAAGATAAAATGTAACATTGAAAGACACACTTTAATAGTTATAAATGACGCATTAATGTTAAAATCGTTTCTTAGATCATCACATGGGGGTGAAATTTCGGATGATTCAACTTTATAAATGCAATCTGATGTAAAAGGGGATCAGAAATCAAAGCTCATTAAGATATTCTTATACAACAATATCTGACAATAGAGTCTAAACAAATATCAAAACTATGAAAGTTAGTTTGATTATTTCTAAAACAAATAATAGCTTAATAATTCATACTTAATAACAATAACACTTTAATAACATTTGTGTATGTTTGTTTTTAAATATAGTTAACTTTTATTTAGTTTTAATTTGTGTTTTTTAAATAAAAAAAATTAAATGACCAAATTAATTTGAATTACTAATTAAATAACATCCCATATTAATTTAAATGTATATGATTGTATACTGTATAAAAGCTGTGTCCATCATACAATTTGACATACAAATATATACTATATATATATATATATATATATATATATATATACACACACATATATACACATATACATATATACACACATCACGCCAACTTCTGGCCACGTTACACCTGTTCCAATCGGCTCGTTAACACTTACATTTCTAAGCAAGCCAATCACATGGCGGCAAGCTGAGTGCATTTAGGCATGTAGACATGGTCAAGACAATCTCCTGCAGTTCAAACCGAGCATCAGTATGGGGAAGAAAGGTGATTTGAGTGACTTTGAACGTGGCATGATTGTTGGTGCCAGAAGGGCTGGTCTCAGTATTTCAGAAACTGCTAATCTACTGGGATTTTCACGCACAACCATCTCTAGGGTTTACAGAGAATGGTCCGAAAAGAGAAAAAACATCCAGTGAGCGGCAGTTCTGTGGCGGAAATGCCTTGTTGATGCCAGAGGTCAGAGGAGAATGGCCAGACTGGTTCGAGCTGATAGAAGGGCAACAGTGACTCAAATAACCACCCGTTACAACCAAGGTGGGCAGAAGAGCATCTCTGAACGCACAGTACGTCGAACTTTGAGGCAGATGGGCTACAGCAGCAGAAGACCACACCGGGTGCCACTCCTTTCAGCTAAGAACAGGAAACTGAGGCTACAATTTGCACAAGCTCATCGAAATTGGACAATAGAAGATTGGAAAACGTTGCCTGGTCTGATGAGTCTCGATTTCTGCTGCGACATTCGGATGGTAGGGTCAGAATTTGGCATCTGACAACATGAAAGCATGGATCCATCCTGCCTTGTATCAACGGTTCAGGCTGGTGGTGGTGGTGTCATGGTGTGGGGAATATTTTCTTGGCACTCTTTGGGCCCCTTGGTACCAATTGAGCATCGTTGCACGCCACAGCCTACCTGAGTATTGTTGCTGACCATGTCCATCCCTTTATGACCACAATGTACCCAACTTCTGATGGCTACTTTCAGCAGGATAATGCGCCATGTCATAAAGCTGGAATCATCTCAGACTGGTTTCTTGAACATGACAATGAGTTCGCTGTACTCAAATGGCCTCCACAGTCACCAGATCTCAATCCAATAGAGCATCTTTGGATGTGGTGGAACGGGAGATCGCATCATGGATGTGCAGCCGACAAATCTGCGGCAACTGTGTGATGCCATCATGTCAATATGGACCAAACTCCCTGAGGAATGCTTCCAGCACCTTGTTGAATCTATGCCACGAAGAATTGAGGCAGTTCTGAAGGCAAAAGGGGTTCGACCCGTTACTAGCATGGGGTACCTAATAAAGTGGCCGGTGAGTGTAGGGCTGTATCAACCAAAGAAATCCTAGTCGACCAAGGTCTTGTCCTGCGCTGACGATTAGTCGACTAAAAAAAAAAAACGGATGTTTTGATTGAACATTTTTTAAACAATTGTCATAGAGCATTTATAAAACAACAACGAAAAAACATCGAAAATAAATAAAACTATAATAATAATACAATTCTTTGAAAATTAAGTGATTTGTTTAACTGCAAGTGAGGAGCTCTGTCCTTGGTCTATAGTGACGGTCACAATCGCGCACCTGATCACACCACACGCTACAAAATAATATAACTGCTATCTGCCACATAATGCAAAATCCTAACAAAAGCTCTCGTTTATACAGGCTGTATTCTTCTTTACTTACAAAGCTATGGGTTAACTTTTGTCCAGCCGATCTGTTAGGCGTCTTAAAACAACAGACAAAATAGCCTAAAAAAACTATCTGAAATCTAGGCTGTGTTGTAAGATAGCATATAAGTTTAATTTCGTTTTGTTACATTATTTAGGCTACTTTCAAATGAGTCAAGTGTACAGATAAAAACCTATTAAGAAAACAATCTATTGAGTCAGTATGATAAAGCCGTTAAAAGAGCTGCTCACGTCTTTTGCGCGCTCAAGTTTGATTTCAAATAGGCACGCGATGTGCGCGCTCATAATGGAGCAACGCGGTCGCCACCGTCGCCTACCTCCACAAACATGTAGCCAGACAAAAGATTTAGATTTCTTGGACATTCTGTCGACTAAAGTAGCGTGAACTGAATGAATACAGCAAAACCACCTACCAGTACATCCCTTACTGAGCGCGAGCAGCAGCGCAGCCAGTAGGTGCGGTTCCCGAGTGTGTTATGTGTGTGCGCTAAACTGTGGCGCAGTTACAAGAAATAGCCTAAAAGCATTTAAAGTTGGGATAAAACATAGGCTAATTATATTTAGAATACAGTAATAAATAACTGCTTTATAAAGGAATAAATATCAGGGAGTAAATCATTGAAAATGTATTTCTATTGGCAAAAAAAAAAAAAAATGCGACTGGTCGAACCAATAAGAATTTCAGTCGACCAAGACGATATTGACTGATTAGTCGACTAAACGACTAAAGTTGACAGCCCTGAGGTGAGTGTATACACATACATACATACATACATACATACATACATACATACATACAAATAAATATAACAAAAAATAAATATATTGATGATTATTAATCTAGCCTATAATCTCGGCAACAAAAATATATATTTTTCAAAAATATATATTTATATTTTTTAAGTATACTTTAACATGTATGTCAGACTTAAAAGAAAAAGAAATAAAAAGTTCTTACTCAAATTCACTGACAGGAAGATCTTTTTCAATGGAGTGATGGGAGATGGCCATCACAGCCATACCCAAACACTCATTTTCTATCTGCTGGGCGTCATACTCATTGCAAGCGCTACGCAGAGGTGCCAGACCACTCTGAAAGTCATTCTGACTCTGTCAAACACAAACACACATTAAAATGAGAAGCCAACAACCCGTCGTTTAACATTGTCCAGTTTTTTTGTCACCGTAC
>JAQIUQ010002500.1:0-185000 GCA_030378365.1 Hybognathus amarus | reverse complement strand
TTTTATAGGTTTACTCTTACTTCGGTAAGTTAAGTTATTTTTACTGTTGTGCTCCAGTCTTTAATTCAGTAATTAACCAATGAAAATGAGCTTAAGAAATTATATTGTACATTAAAAAAATTACAGAATTGATTTATTTACAGTCTATTTACTTCAAGTACGTCATATCTGCAGTTGCGAACTGTTGCCGCAAGGGGCCACATTTACACGTAATGTTTGTTTCAGTTTTCAAAGCCTTTGCCTTGACTTATCAGAGTTATTATTGCTTTCAGCTCTTGTTGCGTTGTCCTTCAGTGGTGCACTTGGACTGACCCTTCTCCTTTTGGGATGTGCACTAAAAGATTTTGGGTAGGCCCACGTTTTTGCCATCTGTAAGAATTTTTACTTGACTGAAATGCAGAAATCCAAGATCATGTAACTTTTGCTTTTTCCTCACAGACAGTACTGGCCCATGTTTGTCCTGATGTTCTACATTCTGTCACCTATACCAAACTTAATAGCTAAGAGGCATGCAGATGACACAGAGTCAAGCAATGCATGCAGGGAGCTTGCGTAATCTCTTAACCACTGGAATTGTGGTGTCAGCCTATGGGCTCCCCATTGTGCTAGCAAGATCAACTGTGGTGAGTACACAATATATATATCTTTTTCATTCTAAACATTTTGACAGGGTTGGTGATATGGAGCCTATACATCACAGAGTAAAAACATATCCATGTCACATTTAACCTAGGCTTATAAAATAACACACAAAACTAAGTAATTCTTCTTTAGGACCATTAGTTTATTTATTATTTATATCTATAAGTGGGTGATTCTTTAATCGATGGTACTTTTCTTCTTTTTTGTTTTTGTCAGACTTACTTCACCCTAAGGGGAACTTATTAAAAATGTATCATGGCTCAATCATTCTTTTTTATTATATAATATGAGGCCTTTTATGCATGATTTTTACGGTTTTCCCCTGTCCCTAAGCCAGACTTTTGTACCTTCAACCTCGCTTAATTTTAAATTAAATATTTAAATAATGTAGATTTTAAGTACAAATGATAAAATAATGTCTATTTCAATTATACATATTATATATTGTAATATTTATTCACATTTTCTTATATTTTTCATAAGTAGAACCCTTGTCCCTTGGGTTCACTGTCATTTCCGCCACACTGTACAAAATAGAATCCTGGGATCATTGTTTTAGGTTTGAATACTTAGTAACCATAGCAATAGAAACTCCACAGTTAACGCATGGCTGGGTGAAAGGTTGACCTGTAATGAAAAGAAGAAAAATCAAGGTAAATATGACTAAAACTGAGAATACGTTTATTGGCCGTCATTTCCAAACGGCTCATATTTCACATAGACGTAAAAAATAACTGGATAAAATTAATTTAATAATGTGCAATTTGTGTATATTTAATGCTAACTGTAAAACTAATATTAACAGGCTAACATAGCATGATATTTTAGAGGAAAAGCAGAAATGTCATTTCCGCCACAGTCATTTCCACCACGGTGTTCATTGTGGTGGTAAAGACAGGTTGTGGTGGAAATGACATTGTTCGTGCTAAACAGCAAATTATTTTGGGCTATAATACTAAAACGTTAATGTAAAAACTAAAAACATACAATAGGTGGTTTGCAGTCACGTGATTGTGTTTACGCTCGGACTGCAGATGGAGGGCAAGGAGTGAAGAGCTCAATAGACGAGATGGAGGAAAATCCGTACTGTACTACTTTAGACGCTATTACAAGAGAAATATATAAACAGAAAATCGAAACATGTTGGACGTGATCCTTAAGTTATGAAGAGGACCAATTTTCAACTGAATTGAGAGATTTGCCTGCCATCGAGGCTGTAGATATCAGCAACTAAACTCGTCTTACAGACATACTTTGACTTTACAAAGTTCGGAAACTGGTACGTTACACAAACAGCCACATAAGTGTGTTTAAACACCTGAATAATGTAATTATAAGCCACATAAATAATGTATTAACTCACATTTGACAAAGTGATCACTGCACACTGTACAAACACACAGGCATTTTCCCATTCGGCTCCTCCCGAACCGCAGACGTAACTTAGGTTTACAAGGCATTTTTTCTCGGTGTTTTTCTGTCAATTTCTTGTATTTTCCCCCTTATGAACAACAACTTTTGGCACACGATTACAAAACTCTTCGTAGTTTGATCGATTTTAAACAACCATAAACGACGCAAAACATAAGCATTTGAGTGTGTTAGAGTGCTTCCTAATATAGAAATTCACTTCCTGCCCTCCATCTGCGTTTCGCGCCATGGCAACACAGTGGCGTGACGTCACGTGAAAACAAGCTATTAATTAAGGTAGTAAGAAATATTTTATTATTTATTATTGCTACAATATTGTTGGTAAATAAGAGAACTTTGGCGTTTTCTTGGGCTGTCAGATAAAAATGCCAATATATAATATTCAATAATACAAATCATTGCACCCAACTTAAGGGAAGGTTTCTATACAGATTGAGAAACCAACTGATACTAAAAAAACTGTTTGTAGAAATGTTTTGATTTTCTGAAACTGTCTAGCTCAAAGAGTACCATAGTTGAAGAATCACCCAAGTATTTATATATACAAATTATACTTTGTCCTCAAATTGTTCATGTTAACAGCATCACCATTGCGTGACTGCATTTAAAGCCCTTTAGATATTTATCCTTGATCGCATGGGCCGGGTGCAGTCTCTTTTTCCAAACTCTCAGTCCAAAGACAATGGAAGTTGATGACTTTCTCTCTAGGCGCCCTTATGTGCCTGCCTGCGCACCTGTGACGTCACCTCGACCTCGGTAGCCAATCAAGATTCGACGTGTAGCACACGTGCTTCAGACACCATGGTTACAGTCGTAACTACATTAGTTAACATGAAGAATACGTATAAAGCATATGTATAAATCATAGTTAATATTAATTTCAACATTAAATAGGCCTACATTATTAAAATCAAAAGTAGATACAAGTTTTTAATAATATTAAATGGACAACATCTTGCAACTAATAATAAACAGTTTTATGTCTAACTAACGTCTAACAAAGATGAATAAATACTTTAATAACTGTATTGTTTAATACCAGTGGGACCCTATTGTAAAGTGTTAATTTAATTTCTATATTTATTTTGAAAATGTTATTTTGGATGTATTTGAATATAAAGTGCAACACAGTCGGGTTTTGGAAGTAAAAATCCATTCATTTTCTCCAATGGAAAATGATTTTGAACTTCTGCTGAAGACGTCAGCCCGCATTATTTTAGCTTATAAAAATCATGTTTAACAGCAAAATTACTGATGAAAAACAACCTTAAAGGAGAACTCGGTTAATTTTAACTTTGAGCTCATTTTATTTTGTACATTTGGAGTGCTGTCAGTACACAAAAATGACAAAAACCAGTGTTGCCTGCACTGTGTTATCCTCTTTTTAAAATTCACACCCTGTTGAATTCAATGGGGCATGTTCTATACCTGCTTTTAGCCTCTTAACATCTTTGATTTGTCATTACGAGTGCGCAGCCATGTGAGTCGTGTTATTAAGAGTGTTATCTGACTGCAGTAGATGTGAAAGATGTGAATTAAAATTATGTTAATTCAGCCAGCTCAGATACCTCTTTTTGCTTCCTGTTTTCGGTTCGAAGCCCACAGTGGTCGATTGTTCAATCTCACGCACGCGATCATTGGTGAATATGAGCATGATGCTATACAGAAAATTACACCAGTCAAAAAAGCCCACTCCCGCAATGCACTGCGAATTACGTAATCCTCTCGGTCTTAAATCTTTGTTTATGCAATAAACCTAAAATATATTTGTCCAATTTTCAAAAACTCAGCACGTCTTGAGCTTCTGCAAGAACCAATGAGGTCCATTCTCGTGGGACAGAAATCTCTCTGATTTCATCCAAAACATTAATTTGTGTTCCGAAGTTTAAAGGTACAATATACAAGACTGTTTCGCCACCAGGGGTCGCTAACCTCTTACAATTACAAATGAATGACATTCCGCATTAAGCGGAATTATGGATCTTGTCGTCAAGCTGATGGATCTTTTATGGATGAGTGAACACTGATGTTTTTAACATGACTATAGTATGAAGCAGGGCAGGATTGCTAGACGTATCACACCAGCGCCACACACAACGCGAGTCCCGTGGATATAAAGGAATAAGGACATTTAATTATACCGAACTACACACTGAATTACTCACACAGGTCAGTTTATTAGAGGAATTAAACTTGATGTAATGCAGCGCTGCTTCACTTGCTCTAACAGTTACACTATCACACTAAACGGCATTTGTGTGTGTGTTGAATTTTCTTGGTTAGGTTGTTTGTTGGCTGTATGAGACAGTAAGCTAGATTAACATTAGAGAATAACATGCAGATCATATTCTAACATTTTATCATATTGAACTACATAACATGGATTAGTTTTATTTACATTGATTTGCTCACTTGTTTGCTCAAGTAACATGCAACACTCGCGTTTTTAAGTCAAAGTGAGTCGCGGACGTGGAGCTCTCTGCATCTCGAAAGATGATGATCTTCGTTTTAGTCCTCTTTTTGTCTCAAAGTTTGCTTGCCATGGTCCATAATGTTTGAACAAAACCCTGCTTGGGACGCTCGCGCTGGTGAGCACGCATAACAGCCATAACCGACCCAGTTGTTTACGTCTGTCGCCATGGTTACTATTGCAGTATGAGGTCAAACCTGGCGGAAACCGGGTAACGCGGCTATGACGTCATTGACTGGCGAGCTCCTCACCCCTGCTCACACGCCCCATTTCCTTGGTTAAAAATCGCAATTTTCTCACAATTTACAAATAGTTGTAAACAAAGGGTGTAAAGATACACGTATTCGTATTGAACCGTTCTGTACGAGACTTTCGGTTCGGTTTTCGGTACGCATTTTTCAACTGAACGGTTCGTTCGGTTCATTTGTCCTGCCGACCAACATTTTGTTATTTCAAATGTATGCGCGTCGTGCGTGGCAAGCGCGTTCATAATGTAAGAGACGCTGGCGTGACCACAACATTGTCCAACATCAAATGGCAAATGTAATGTAAGCAGAACGAACCTGAGCTACTCGTTATTGTGTGGTTGTCTGGATCACGGACCGTGTATCAGTTTGGACCAATGCAGCGCGAGCCGATCTTGATCAGCACTGTTACTACACAGCCAAATCCAGTAAAGAAAACATTTGAATTCGCCACTGAAGTAATAACATCGCTGCGAGATCTAGAGAGAAACATTCACATTTCTCCGTTATTAATGGATTAAACAGCGCTGACATGGAAACCAGGAACAAACATTGTGCCATGAATGAACTATCCAGTCTACACAGATCAGCAACACCATGGCTATCTGTAAGTTTGGCAGGAATAGTAGGCTATAATGCTTTCAAGTAACATCACGTCTGTTGTATTTTGACATTATCAATACAATTGCTTCCCTCAAATGTTAATCTAACTAAAATATAACTACTACATTTCATTCTGTCCAAGAAGCTGTTTTGTTTTAAATGCTCCTAAAGAAAAGTCAAGTATAGTTCCATCATTGCTCAAAGTTAAAAAATATCATACTTTATGATGTTAGTTTTAAGAAAAATATAATTAAAAAAAATAAATCAAGGACATTTCTAGGGCTGTAGTCAACCAAAGAAATCCTTGGTCGACCAAAGTCTTGTCCTGCGCAACGATTAGTCGACCAAAAAAAAAGACGATGTTTTGATTGAACATTTTTGAGCAATTTTCATAGAGCATTTATAAAACAACAACGAAAAAACATCAAAAATATATAAAACTATAATAATAATACAATTCTTTGCAAATTAAGTGATTTTTTTAACTGCAAAGTGAGGAGCACTGTCCTGACAGTCACAATCGCGCACCTAATCACACCACACGCTACAAAAAAAATATAACTGCTCTGCCACATAATGAAAAGTCCAAACAAAAGCTCTCGTTTATACAGAGGCCGTATATTCTTCTTTACTTTCAAGGCTATGGGTTAACATTTCGTTCAGCCGATCTCAGGCGTTTTAAAACAAACACAAAAAAAACAAAAAGCCTAAAAACAATCCTAATAATAACAGGCTGTATTGTAGGACCGCATTTAGGTTTATTTTTGTTCTGTTACATTATTTAGGCTATTTTCAAATGCGTAAAGTGTACAAATAAAAACAAAAACATATCAAGAAAACACAATCTATTGACTCAGCATGATAAAGCCGTTAAAAGGGACTGCTCACGTCTTTTGCGCACTCAAGTTCGTTTTCAAATGTAGGCGCGCGCATAATGGAAAGCGGTCACGGTGCGACGCATTTTTTCCAAATGCGTCCACGCCACATCGAGATAGAAACATATAGTGGATAAAAACATAAAAACCAAAACAAGTAGCGTTCTAATTGAATGAATACAGCTATATCCCTTACTGAGCGCGCAGCAGCAGCGCAGCCAGCCACAGGTGCGGACAGAGTGTTATGTATGTGCGCTAAACTGTGGCGCTGTTAAAATATAGCCTAAATTAAAGCATTTAATTTTAAAGTTGGGGATAAAACATAGGCTAATTATATTTAGAATACAGTAATATATAACTGCTTATAACGGAATAAATATCAAGGAGTAAATCATTGAAAATGTCTTTCTATTGGTAAAAAAAATTTAAATAAAAAAAATGCAACTGGTCGACCAATAAGAATGTCAGTCGACCAAGACGGCATTGAACCGATTAGTCGACTAAATGACTAAAGTTGACAGCCCTAGAAATGTCTCTGCCATTTCTTTTTGCTGTATTTGAAACATACCGAACCGTGACACCAGTGTATCGTACTCGAACCGAACCGTGAATTTTGTGAACCGTTACTCCCCTATTGTAAACATTTGGGATATTGTAAGTAATCAACTAAACAAAATACATAACACTGGCCTAGTGGTTTTTGGATATTTTACTGCAAAAAGCCTTGTACCTTTAACGAAAGTCTTGCGGGTACATGAGGGTAATTAATGGCAGAATTGCCATTTTGGGATGAACTATCCCTTTAATGGTTTTAAAAATATTCTTCAGTTCATTAAAACATTATTTCTTGCGTGTTCATATAATAATATACAATGTTATAGCCATAATTCTGATTTTGTAGAAGAGGAAAAAAACTCTAAATGTTCCAATATCACTTTGGAGGCACAAATTAAATTTCATTCCAGTTTTGTTCAGATTGCATTTAGTCCTCGAAATGATTCAAAAGCACACACAGGCAGAATATTCTTTCTAAAACAGCGGATTGGTTTTACCAGGTAGTACACTGAATAAAATATGTCCCCATGAATGAAACGAATGCCTCTCTTCCTCTGCAGATCAAGTGGGCGCCTGTGGCCTGGTAATGGGAGGCAATAGCGTCATTTTTCTGACCATTCTGGGTTTCTTCCTGACATTCGGGCGTGGAGACTGACTTCAGCTGGGAACAGTGGTAAAACCCACCTGGATGAATTACATCACCACACTATAAATTATGAAACTTGAAATAGTTTCCCATGGTAATGCTAATGAACCCAGGCCTTGACAGAGACTGTGTCCATTGCTTTTTTTACTCTCAGTCACATCTGCTCTGTTTCTCTGCTTCTGCCTTTTCACAATACACGTCATTCAGCTCTATGCACTCTGTAATACAATGATTTTCTTCAAAAAAGCTTCAATACGAGGATGCATTTATAGAAAGTATGTTTAAACTACACAATGTAAAGGTTGAATCTCTCAAAACCTGTAATGTAGAGTTTGAGTCATATTTCACTCAAATCAAAAGCAAAAAAAGTCAATAATATTTACTTAATTTTAGGACCATTTAAGTTATTTTTGTTATATTAAAATTTCAAGTTTCCCCCACCCCCTCATTAATGTACTTGTTTTTTTTTAAACATAATGGAAAAATTGTTCATTATTTAAAACACATGTATACGTTTTTGGTAATAATGTTTGAAGTGCCTTTATACATAAAAGTGCATATATATATATGGGTGATTTATGAAAATATATTTTTTGTGAGATTCACACAATAATGATAAAGAAGTCATTTTACAAGCCAATAAAATCATTATTAAGATTTATGAATTTAAATGCAAAAAAATAATAATATTAATAGTCTTGCATTGTTAGTACTACCTTGGTTAAATTATGAATGATGGTGCTTTGCTCTACCAGTTATGAAGCATAATTAATTGACTAATAATGCCACTGTTGCCTTAGAGTTAAAGCCACGCTTTGTGTTTGAAAACAGAAGCACGGTAACCATGGCAGTCAATCGAGTGGTTTTGCTGATGCCTTTGTTTTTTTGCAATGCCACTAATGACAATTATGGATTGGACCCATTAAGCTTTAACATTGAACTTGTAAATGTTTACATCAGTTTACCAAAGCAGACATTTTCCTGCTGTTGCTGTTCCTTCATTCCTTGCTCTACATTCACAAGTTTGTAGAAAAGGAAGAAAATGTGTGCAGAATACAATCAAAACAGCCTTCCATTGATTATAGAATCTTCTTTTGTTTATTACAGTTAGTCTTTTTTATTAAAACTGCGTGATGCATGCCATTCCAGAAACATTTTCTTTTACTTCTTATAACTGGCATACATATTCGAAGCTTATGAAACACTATGACATGATTGTTATGTAATTCAATATAGGCTAAGGCGTAAATGCAATATCTGAGATCCAATTTCACCTGAAAGGCACAGGTGTTCTGGTTCACACTACTGGTGTTGTCATTAATATTTTATAAAGGATTATTATGGATCATAAGGTTTTCTCTTTCTGTTCTGAGGTTAGACTTCTGATTTTCATGTTTTGATATACATTTGTGACCTTTGATTCTGTTTAGCACTTTCAAACAGGATCCATTTGATTATATGAATTAAATACACTTGATTTTCCTCTCTCTTTTTTGTTGTCATCATTTTGTCGTTTTCAGTGACCAAATACCATTTGAGTAACCAAATCATACATTTTGTTTGCTGCAGATATTAGATGCCAGTGGAGAGAGTAAAGATGTTACATGCTAGATGGATAACAAATGATTTCATGTATGGAGGTGGCAACTATTGTAGGAGTTTGAACAGAGACCTGCTGAGAAATCACTTGAAGCTTCAATAGGATAGGTATGAAAAAACATGACTTTTTCTGGATTGTTGTTCCTGAATGGTCTGTCAATATCAATTGGTTATCCTGAACATGTCAGGGTTTGGTTTTTTTTTTGTTTGTTTTTTGTTTGTTTTTTGGTAAAGTGAAAAGGCAATGGAGGTCTTGGTCTCCAGAATCCAGAGCTGATTATAAACTTAGTTACTGGTCTCCTGCTAATGTCTTTATAAGGGATTTTTGGTAATTTGGGCTGGATTTGTATAAAGGAATCGGCCTCCATTTTAGTTTTAAGATCCTTATATTTCAGCTACTATATGTTACAATGAAAACCTAATTTTCTACATATTAATAATGTCTTGTTTTCTAGTAAAAACAATTAAACATAATGTCAAACAAGATGCATATACTTGAGAAGCAAGATTTTACTGTAACTTAAATTAAGATTTTCTATAAAAAAATATTAAATTACATTTTGCCATTTTTGGCAAAAACAAATACAATTTGTCTTGTGAGTGTATGTGTGTATATATATATATATATATATATATATATATATATATATATATATATATGTATGTATATATATATACACACAAAATAATTATATACAGTGCACCCACATATATTACGTAAACAAAAACTTTTATTTTGGATGTGATTAATCATGATTAATCATTTGATAGCCCATATATATATATATATATATATATATATATATATATATATATATATATATTTATATATATATTGCATCATTTCTTAAAATTAGATCACCCAAATTGCCAAATAAATAAGAAAAGTACACATATTTAAAAAGAATATATTCTATATATCTAATATAAATAAGCCATTTTGTCCTCATGTAACTGGCATCTGTGAACATAACCGTACCTATCGGAGCCCTGAAAGAGACATGGTGGTAAAAAAATAATAATAATAAGTCAAAAAAAAATACGTCGATGCTTTTGCATTCTCTGGTAAAAATGTTGCATTCCCCCGAGAAATTGTTTTTTTTTCTAAAAAACCTAATTTTTTTACCTAATAAATGTTTTTTTTTTTTTTACCATCACAATATCCCTTTAGGCGTGGCTTCATAACATTCATAATAGGTAGTTTGTACCAAAATAAATACAGTTCTGTCATGACAACTATTAGAGTGTTTGGCATGGTAATGGGCAATGTGAATGATATATTTGGTCTTGACAGAATAGATCTGCTACGCTGTTGCTGTTATTATTGCTGCTGCTGTGAGCGAGTAAAGGCCAATTTATACTTCTGCGTCGAGGGTACGCCGTAGTGTACGGAGTTGGCTACGCACGTAGGTGACACCGTCGTGAGCATTTATATTTCTGCGTTCAGGTCTTGGTTGCTCTACAGTACTGCTCCGAAACGCTAGTTGGCGGTGGAGGGTTTTAATGTTCCACTGTGTTTAGATTCCTCGCGGCTAGGTTACTACAAGCAATAGCGACTGAAAGAGAGCCGATCATGTTGGAGTTGGAGCTTATTGAGGTGGAAAAACAGTTTATTTTAGTGAAATTACTAAAACTAAAAGGTAGAAATGAGAAAAGACGTTGGAGGAGATGGTACGTGCGGAAATGCGATGCTACCAAGCCGACCAATCACAGATCTTGTGGCGTCATCACGATGTGTAGTTACATTTTTGAGGAGGTGCACGTCAGGCTACGGCGAAGGGTACGCGGTATGACACGGGTCTGTGCATATGCTAAGCCATACCTACTGCGCGCACCCTGACGCTCTTCACGAAGACGCCGTGCTTTGGGCGCTTGAGAGCGTTTTGGCAGCGCAGCGTTTTTTTCCATTGAGACGTTTCGTTGCTATGATACAGAATATCCGCAGCACAGTTTAATTGTAACTGATTTCGCAGATAATTTGTTTCATACTAAAAATATATTTTTCATCCATTTTGTTTGGTTAGCTCTGCTGGTTGATGTCGTTGTACAGAAAGAATGTTGTGACAGTTGATAAGTGTGGTTTAGTCCCGCCCCTCCTCCACTGTGATTGGACAGCTGGGTAGAAAGTGACAGTGATGAGCGCTGCGTTTTATCCAAAGTTGAACACTTTTCAACTCTCGCGCAACCAGTAAAAAATGCTGGCCGCTCGGCGCTTCAGCGTGAAAAAACGCTCAGCGCTTCGTTACGCTCATGCCGTTTGAAAAAGACGGCGCTCCCATTGAAAACAATTGAAAACATACGCCAGTCGCGTGAAAAATGCTTTGGTGGACACACGGCCGAAGACATACTGCTGCTGTACAAATTAGCATACATGAATTACCCGTAGCAGATCTATACAGGTGGAGCTGGTGAGGATGGAGAGTTTCTAAAAGCGTGCTGCAACTGCTAAGGCAATGCTAACTAAGTATTTGAAGGTTGAGCAGTGAGCTCATTGGCCACTGATACAGCAGGAACCAATCAGCTGTGCCCAAGAGAGAATGATGTGATACGGGTAGATTGAGTTAAGGACCTCTTAGTCTAAGCTAGTATTTCATGACAGAACTTTGCATTACGTTTAAAAATGCAATAAGCGAATGAATAAGTATCATTCAAAAACCAGTATACGCACAACCGGCACATCCGGAACTTAACTGTCAATTTTGTCCTCGCCCCCTTTTGGGGGAAACAAACTAGACTCCCCATAGACTTCAATACAAAATAACGGCAAAAAACAACGTCCGTACACAGCCACAGCGTAAATGAACTTAAGAAATCACTTACACTCACCGGCCACTTTATTAGGTACACCTGTCCAACTGCTCGTTAACACTTAATTTCTAAGCAGCCAATCACATGGCAGCAACTCAGTGCATTTAGGCATGTAGACATGGTCAAGACAATCTCCTGCAGTTCAAACCGAGCATCAGTATGGGGAAGAAAGGTGATTTGAGTGACTTTGAACGTGGCATGATTGTTGGTGCCAGAAGGGCTGGTCTGAGTATTTCAGAAACTGCTAATCTACTGGGATTTTCACGCACAACCATCTCTAGGGTTTACAGAGAATGGTCCGAAAGAAAAAACATCCAGTGAGCGGCAGTTCTGTGGGCGGAAATGCCTTGTTGATGCCAGAGGTCAGAGGAGAATGGCCAGACTGGTTCGAGCTGATAGAAGGGCAACAGTGACTCAAATAACCACCCGTTACAACCAAGGTGGGCAGAAGAGCATCTCTGAACGCACAGTACGTTGAACTTTGAGGCAGATGGGCTACAGCAGCAGAAGACCACACCGGGTGCCACTCCTTTCAGCTAAGAACAGGAAACTGAGGCTACAATTTGCACAAGCTCATCGAAATTGGACAATAGAAGATTGGAAAAACGTTGCCTGGTCTGATGAGTCTCGATTTCTGCTGCGACATTCGGAATGGTAGGGTCAGAATTTGGCGTCTACAACATGAAAGCATGGATCCATCCTGCCTTGTATCATCCTGCCTTGTACATGAAAGCATGGATCCATCCTGCCTTGTATCAACGGTTCAGGCTGGTGGTGGTGGTGTCATGGTGTGGGGAATATTTTCTTGGCACTCTTTGGGCCCCTTGGTACCAATTGAGCATCGTTGCAACGCCACAGCCTACCTGAGTATTGTTGCTGACCATGTCCATCCCTTTATGACCACAATGTACCCAACTTCTGATGGCTACTTTCAGCAGGATAATGTGCCATGTCATAAAGCTGGAATCATCTCAGACTGGTTTCTTGAACATGACAATGAGTTCGCTGTACTCAAATGGCCTCCACAGTCACCAGATCTCAATCCAATAGAGCATCTTTGGGATGTGGTGGAACGGGAAGATTCGCATCATGGATGTGCAGCCGGCAAATCTGCGGCAACTGTGTGATGCCATCATGTCAATATGGACCAAACTCCCTGAGGAATGCTTCCAGCACCTTGTTGAATCTATGCCACGAAGAATTGAGGCAGTTCTGAAGGCAAAAGGGGGTCCAACCCGTTACTAGCATGGGGTACCTAATAAAGTGGCCGGTAAGTGTATATAAAACATGTCAAGTAATTATATGTCCACCCTGCCTGCCATAGAGCGTGAAAGATACATACACAAACTTAATTTGGCTATTTTAAAAACATGTCCCTTCACTCTCCCAGCGTCAAATTGGTGTAACAACCCCACCCAGTGGCCAAGGTGTCTTACCCGGACATTTATTTGTACCTCGTCGAGTCACCAGGTAAGCCAGTGAACGATTTTATTTTGTTTTTTTAAAGTAAAAAACCTTAATGTATATCTTATGAATTTATGATGATGATGGCAGGTAGCCTGGGCTAGTTGATAACAGGCATAAAAAATATGTATCTTTCACGCTCTATAGCAGGCAGGGTGGACATATAATTACTTGACATGGTGTATATAAGTGATTTCTTAAGTTTTTTTTCTGTCGGCTGTGTACGGGCATTGGTTTTTGCCATAATTTTGTATTGAAGTCTATGGGGAGTCTAGTTTGTTTCTCCCAAAAGTGGGCGTGAACCTATTCAGAGACATTCTATGACGCAGCGCCGGTTGTACGTATTAGTCATTTTGACTAATTTCATGATGCTTTTGCATTCTTCAAGGCATCAGTCCTTGTTGATAGTAGACCACATTAGATAAACAACAAATATCCAGACTATGCAAAATCCCAGACATACTATAATGTATTGCAAGGGAATAGCTAAAGTTTCAAAAATATTCAATACTTTAATGATGGAGGGATTAAATGACAAAATCCCTAAGAAACCCTGAAGACAGGAAGACAGACCAGTCCTGCTGAGTTGTCTTTCTCCGAGCGCTACTCTTGTTCTCAGGTTCAAATAAATAAATGAGCGCTCCGCAGACAGTTGCCCAATCACGGTGGTGGTGCCACTCGGTAATGACCATCCCTGGGGAGTTCTGCTCTATTTTTAAGCGTGTTCAAAAGAGGAGGAAGACTGTCTTCAGAGGTGTCCTACAGCAGATAAGAAATGTCTTGTAATATATTCGGTGCATGTTTTCAACTATAGATGCCTTTAAAAATGATGTCCTAAATGGCACATATTCTGCTTAAAGAGGGAAGTGGTATAGAAATGCTGCCAGGATTGTCAATCTGAGAAAAATTTGAAATACAACAGCATCATTCATGAGAGATGCATCTTCCACACAATATCAATGAATAAGCGTATTTAAGTCATGTGCATTCATGCCTTTAAAAAAATCATTCAGAATTAGTTTTCATAAAATGCTCATAATTTGGAGACACTGGAGAGATACAGGATAGTTCTTCTTAAAACGGCAGAGGAAGGGCCCTCCAGTGGCCATGAATCTCATACCTCACAACCGTTGCCTGGAAACAGCCCGATGATCCTCTGATTTATTTATTTCATTCATTTACCAAATTTTACTCATTCTTTTTTTTAAATTTAATTCTCATAATTACTCAACAGGTAACATGACCGTGCACATGACTAATTTGGTCGCGCTTTTTTCCCTTATAAGTTTCAGTGTCTCAATCACAACATATAATTCAACTACAGATTTGTATAGCGATGAGTGCTCTATGGAAGATCATGCAAACATGACTGCGCGTTTTAATGGACACACACGGTTATGTCAGTGAATAGTAACTTTTAAGCTAATTTGACTTTTAGTTTACAGCTTTGGCTCAATTCTCAAATTAGATTTTTTTTTCTTTCAAAACAATAAGTTCAGATCTCTGTGTGGTGGTGTAGACATAATAGAATGTGTAAAAATTAACAGAATTTTCAGTTTACATGTAACACATTTCTACAAAAATAAATGTGCTGTATAATAGCTAAAAAATGTTCGGTCGCACCTTAACGACTATGTACTAACATTTAAATGAATCAGGTAACACTTTATTTTACAGTGTCCTTGTTAAACATGTTACTATAGTAATTACTAAACGGTGCATTATTACATGCAGCTAACCCTAAACCAAACCCTAACCCCATAGTAAGTACATGTAGTTTAATTATTACTACTCAGTTTTTCAATGTATGATTACACTGTAACAAGGACACCTTAAAATAAAGTGTAACCGAATAATTTATTACAATGCACTTATTGTGTACATACCTGTTTTTGTACATTATACTTAATACCTGCCTGTAGTTAAACACAGCATTACACTGTTGACCAACTGTTCCTAGCCATACCTGTATCCCACCTTAGCACAAGTGTTTTAGGCTACGACTTATTTACAGTATATGTGCACTTACATACAGTGTACTTACCTAAGATAGTACTGGGTAATATAAGGTAACTTCATGGGTTCAGGTTGGGTTTAGAGGTAGGTTCAGGATTATTACCCTGTTATTATTTTTTTAGTAGCCTTTTTTATTGTAATTACTATAATTAGTAGCCTACAAAGTATGTACAGTGCATGGGGAACAGGACTGTTTTGCAAAACAATATGAACACAATAACACTGTACTTGTTTTTTTAATGTAAGTAAAAACTATGTACATAGTAAAAACTATGTACAACATAGTTGAGGACACCTAATATAAAGTGTGAACAAATGTCCATTTTTCTTTTTCTGTACTCAGCCTCAGTATTGACTTTCTTGTAGCAGACTGATCTCACTGAAGTAGCGTGTGTATGACACCGCCAATTCGTATTTCCATTTTTGGCGTGCTATCAACACGCATAACCGCTTTTCAGCGTGTTTATGAACGCTGTTGACTTAACGTTATTACTGTATAAATATATGACTTACCTCAACCCCGTCCCTAAACCTACCCGTACACTGGGGTTAATGCCATTTATGACTGTTCCCTACCATCCTAGGAAGAAAAAGATCACTCCCCAGATGTAGATCTACATTTTGCTCTGTTTTCGCTCAGAACATTTGACGGCGTTTACAGACACGCGGAGAATGCGCGGACGTAATGGCGTAGACATACATGCGGATACACGCGGATAGCTCAAAATGCAGAGATAACACGCCACTTGACTCGAAAGTGGCGTGTATGTTTGCGCAAAAGTCATGATACGCACTTGAGCTCCGAAAGTGGCGTGTATATTTGCGCAAAAGTCATGATTGACGCCACTTGACTTCGAAACGTGGCGTGTATGTTTGCGCAAAAGGTCATGATTAGCGCCACTTGACCTCGAAAAGTGGCGTGTATGTTTGCGCAAAGGTCATGATACGCCACTTGACTCGAAGTGGCAGTGTGTTTGCGCAAAAGTAATGATACGCCACTTGACTCGAAAGTGGCGTGTATGTTGCGCAAAAGTCATGATACGCCACTTGACTCGAAAGTGGCGTGTATGTTTGCGCAAAAGTACATGATACGCCACTTGACTCGAAAAGTGGCGTGTATGTTGCGCAAAAGTCATGATACGCCACTTGACTCGAAAGGTGGCGTGTATGCTTTACGCAAAAGTCATGATGTCATGTTGCAGACAGACAAAACTGACATTCTTGCATAGTGTAGAAACAGACTGTATGCCTTCCAATTAAAAAGTAGAAAGAAGATCATTATAACAAATATTTGTAAGTGGCTCACACAGAGATAAAAACACTTTTTATTTTGGTGGCTTTGGCCAGTTTACTAACACAATAACCTAGGTTTGAGACAATTGAGCACAGTTTAGAGAATAAGACCGTTTCAAAAAAATTGCCCAAGCGATTTAGATAAACTTTAAATTTTGCCTGATACTTGTGATAGACATGTTTGCCAAATGGGAAGCGTGCACGGTCTATGATGGTTTATGATCTTTACAAAAGTCCAGAAAGAATGTTGGTTTCACTCCAAAAATAAACAAATGGGAACCCTAACTTGGGAACTGCTCATATTGTCGTATATTTTGTTTTCAGGTAAGCTCGATGCAAACACAACAAACTTTGGCCTCCGAAATGATCTGGAAGTGTTAGTTTAAGGGTCTAAAAAACCTATAAAGAACATTCTTACAACGTTAGATATTTGGTCCACCCAAAACAATAACCTAATGAAACCAATGTTAGGGGAACAGCTCATATGCCCTTGTTGTATATTTTGTTTGCAGGCAAGACGATGCCAAAACAACTATAAATGTTGTTGGATTTAAAATAAAAAATGAAAATAAATAAAAATTGTTGGTTCAACTTAAAATAAAGTAACCCGGTTGCCTTAATTTTAAGTTCATTGAAATGGAAAAATTAAGTTAATACAATGAAGGAGATTGATTTAATAATTCGCTTTGACTGAAAGTGGCAGAGGTATGTTTGCAGCAAAAGTCGATGATCACGCACTTGACTTAAAAGCTGACGTATGTTCGCGAAAAAGTAATAATACGCCACTTGACTCGAAAGTGGCGTGTATGTTTGCGCAAAAGTCATGATACGCCACTTGACTCGAAAGTGGCGTGTATGTTGCGCAAAAGTCATGATACGCCACTTGACTCGAAAGTGGCGTGTATGTTTGCACAAAAGTCATGATACGCCACTTGACTCGAAAGTGGCGTGTATGTTTGCGCAAAAGTACATGATACGCCACTTGACTCGAAAGTGGCGTGTATGTTTGCGCAAAAGTCATGATACGCCACTTGACTTGAACGTGGCGTGTATGTTTACGCAAAAGTCATGATGTCATGTTGCAGACAGACAAAACTGACATTCTTGCATAGTGTAGAAAACAGACTGTAGCCTACCAATTAAAAAGTAGAAAAAAGATCATTATAACAAATATTTGTAAGTGGCTCACACAGAGATAAAAACACTTTTTATTTTGGTGGCTTTGGCCAGTTTACTAACACAATAACTAGGTTTGAGACAATTGAGCACAGTTTAGAGAATAAGACCGTTTCAAAAAAATTGCCCAAGCGATTTAGATAAACTTTAAATTTTGCCTGATACTTGTGATAGACATGTTTGACAATACACTGCCCGGCCAAAAATAGAAAATAAAAAAAATAATTGCTGTTTGTATTTAAATATAGGCAATTGCTTAAGAGTCTATGATTGGAAGAGATGCATAAATGTTTGGTCAAGATCTTTATATTGACAATGCAAGAGTCCAGACTTAGAGCACATCGCAAAGACTTGCAATGAATTTAAGGTACTCGATTCATGTGTGTTCGGAAATGGTTCATGTCCCTCCCATCCATTCTTTCATAGTTTAGAGCCAGATATATCTTGACATTGTCATTCCTGGAATATGGCCATGATGTGTCTTCCTGATGTGTCTTGATGTGTCTTGAATGTCTTGTTAAGAATGAAAAGCTATAAGGGTTAATGAACATCTGCCAAACATGTAACATGCTACAAAATAATAATTACTGCAATAATGATCCAATCATAGACTCCTAAGCATTTGCCTATTTAAATCAAGGTTAGTGTAGTGTGTGTTCCTGGTGAGGGCCAAAAGAGAGTTGTGACAGGCAGCATAAAACTCAGATCTGAAATTAATAATAAATAAATAATAACATAATAAATTATAAATTGAAAAGAAGGATGAAAGAAAAACATATAGATGGATAGATAGATAGACAGATAGACAGATAGACAGATAGATAGACAGATAGACAGATAGACAGATAGACAGATAGATAGATAGATAGATAGATAGATAGATAAATGAATAGATAGATAGATAGATAAATAGTAGATAGATAGATAGATAGATATAGATAGATAGATAGTAATAGATAGATAATAGATAGATAGATGATGAAGCAGATAGATTTCATATTCTTCGTTATCGTTCAATTGGAGGGAATAGGGGTGTCAGGAGGATCACAGCACACCGTCAATGCCAGAGTCCCAGAGAGGAGGAGGATGGGAGGAGGAGCAGGGTTGTTCCATCCGCTGGTGATGGGTGACCACTTGCAATAGGATAGGAGGGTTTACGGAAAGGTCTGTTTTATTCGTTCTCACGCCGTTTGTATTCGTTCATCGGCGACTATCATCTCGAAACGACATCACATGCACATAAGGTAAGTTTGCGCGGGTCTCTCGGTCTCGCGGGCTATTGTTCGTTGCATACAACGATGCAACCACGCACTACTTCGTGCACTTCATTAACAAAGGAGAACATTACATAGTCGCTTTCTAAGCATTTGACTTACGACTTCAATCGCCTCGCGATCATCGTGACTGTGTAGGCAGATGTAAGTTGCATCCGTTGACGTGAAATCGTTCGTTCATGTTTGTAAGAGTGATCTGTTAAAGTGGCGATACAATTATATCAAATGACTAAATATCTGGACTATGTGAAAATCCCAGGCCGTTTTGAAGTTCATCTCGTTTGGGCTAATGAAGAAGACCTGTTCAAACGGTGCACGAGCACGCGCAGGCTGTCAGTGAATCGTGAAGGTGTTTTCACGGGAGATGTCATGTTATTAAATATTTATTTGAGTAGCCTACGCTTTTTTAATGTTCAGGACCACCGGTTTGTAAATTGTATTAATTAACTCGATGAACTTTATTGCCAGATACCCTTTTCACTGTCTGCTCTGGGAAAAGTGTGAAAGCTGCTCGTCAAATAATCTCATGAATATTAATTGGCGTTATACAAATATCATGGACATGCTATCAGATTAATAACTGCGTTGCTGTATATGCACAATTAGTCAACGTGGTTCTTTTTTTATTAATTCCTTCTATCATCTGCATTAAATCCAATGAGTAGCTAGCTATTGTATTCTGGAGGAATATGGAATATTGTTCTTAAAGTTCTGAATACCACATTACTTTACTTATTACATTACTACTATTACCATATAGCCTACATTTAAAGAATTAACTTTTCCATGCAGTTTGTTATATAGAGATGACTTGATTTATCAACTCCACTTGAGACTTTAATGTTCAATTTCAAACTATTTTATTACAAATAGCCTTTCTGTGTTGGATCAATGATGGATGTAGGAACTGTAACCTTGAATAATAATTCCTGTTTACTCTTGGAATTTTCAATTGACTTTTTTTTGTGTGTGCAGGAAATAGATGTAGTATTGCCACCTTGAAACCTAATAAGACAAATAAAAATGCATCTCACACCACGCTCTCGTCTCCCCACCAATCCCATCCTCATTTTCTCCAGCTCTGTCTCTCCGTCTCTTACCCTGACATACATACATTGTTCAATACTGTATCCTGCCATTCATTTTAAGTAGTGGACATCATTACATGTACTGTATATGTAACTGTATGTTAGATATAGATTTAAAAAGAACAGCTCATACCATACTTTTTTCAGAATTCAGATATAGATTCAAACAAAAATAACAGCCCTTTGGTTCCCCAAGTGTTCTGAAGATATTAGTTTATTGTTCTAACAATAAAACCTAAAAACAAAATTCCTTGAAAATTAAATATTGGTCCCATCTATAACCAAAAAATAACCAAATGGGAAGCGTCAGGGTCTGCTCAAATGCCCATGTTATATTTTGTTTTCAGGCAAGATTGATGAAAACACTAATTTTAGTCCTCAAAATGTTCTGGGAATGTTGGTTTATGATCTTAAAAAAGTCCAGAAACAATGTTGGTTTCACTCCAAAAAATAACCAAATGGGAACCCTATTAATTGGGAACTGCTCATATTGTCGTATATTTTGTTTTCAGGTAAGAGTCGATGCAAACACAACAAACTTTGGCCTCCGAAATGATCTGGAAGTGTTAGTTTAAGGGTCTAAAAAACCTATAAAGAACATTCTTAGAACGTTAGATATTTGGTCCACCCAAAACAATAACCTAATGAAACCAATGTTAGGGGAACAGCTCATATGCCCTTGTTGTATATTTTGTTTGCAGGCAAGATCGAATGCCAAAACAACTATAAATGTTGTTGGATTTAAAAATAAAAAATAAAATAAATAAAAATTGTTGGTTCAGACTTAAAAAATAAAGTAACCCGGTTGCCTTAATTTTAAGTTCATTGAAATGGAAAAATTGAGTTAATACAATGAAGGAGATTGATTTAATCATCAGAAACTCAAAATATTATGTTATATAAACTACATATTATTTAAGTTGATTTGACAAAAGAAAAAATTTTGTAATTACAAATCATGAAAAAAAAAATTCTTACACGTTCTCGGAATGTTAGTTTGTAGTTCTAAAAAAAACCTAAGAATGTTCTTAGAATGTTAGATAAAAATAAGCAAATGAGCACAATACACTACAGGAGAACAGCTCATATGCCTGTTTTCAGGCGTATTTTCATAACATATTTTGGTCCCCAAAATGTTATATGAATGTTCGTAAAATGTTATATTGGTTCCACTCCAAAATAAATATCCAAATGGAAACCATACACTAACATTAGTGAAATGTTCCATGGAAAGTGTTGCTTTGGCCCCCTTGAGGTGAAAAAAACAACATCCATCTGTGTGCATCCCAATCAAATAATATAGCTGCAGATTGTAACTGGGACGTGTTTTTGAGATATAATTGTCTGAAATTTATGTATAAACATCGGGCAGTGCATTTATCTGAGATGATCTTTTGAGCTATTATTCTCCAATTTGTTTTGCTCGGTGTTACTTGATGGACTGTCTGTTACATGCAATTATGTAATTTCGTATAACTGCCAAATCAATAGTGACATGGAACAAATCAAAGTTAATGGAGATAGAGAAACAAAGAGTTGGCAACCCCAGAGGCTGTTTGATCTGTAATGAGTGGTTGCAGTGTGTCAGTGAATTGTATAGTTCACAGTCATAGAGACAGTGATGGTAAATAATTGCATTGTAAGTACATTGATGCACGCATCGCATAGCGTGACATTGTGTTGTCCTGAGATAGTTTACAGCACAGAGCCAATGATTGTCCTGCAGGCCAGTGAGAGATGTCAGCTAATCTGCTTGTGATTGCCTTTGCCCACAGGATATTACAGTTAGGCAGGGGCTTCATCAGGGGGTCCATGTGGGATTGTAAACAAATCTCAAATAAAACTTTGTGGTTTGGGCGGGAAGCAAAAGTAAAAATGCATTAAGATGCTGAAAGTTAAGCTTTGCATGATTTTATTTTATTTTTAAATACATGGGTTATCAATCAAACATTGATATCAACCCCAAAGCAGTGTAAATTCAGACGTTTATGGTTCTGAGTGGGTGTGCGATTAAAAAAAATCATTTGTTGAATTATTTAATATTATTTCCATCCACCAAGGAGTCGGTTGGGTGATTGTTCGAATTTGAACGATTCTAAATTCGATTCCAATTCTTGTTTTGATTTAACGATTCCTAACGATTCTGATTCCGATTCTTTTAAGAGGCAGGTCAGAAAAAGTTTAGCTAACCTTGCTAACCAACGGTCTTTCTGAAGGAAATACTCCTTCTGTCACAAATACTCCTTTTGTCACAAATGTTGCATTTTGCCGAGATTTAGTTATTTTTAGAAAAGTGAAGCCACACTTTGGACCGCCGACGTAAGCTACTCATGTTCGACTCGTGCGGTTATGCCAACACTTCCGGTCAGCGCTTCTTCGTTGGTGTTGTTCAGGGTTTCTTGTTAAAGTCAACAACTGAATAGAGAAATTGAGAAGTAAAATTTAGATTTGAGACGATTCACGGGAAAAATTAAAAGTTAGTCCCGGTTCCAATCGAATACTCGATTCTCGATACCCAACCCTACCAAGGAGTCCTTGCACCCAGACCCACCCCTTCAACTGGGATACTGTAATGCTTTTTTTATTTTCAGGTCAGGAATTACAAAATTTTTAAATAGTTTATGAAGCTTGATAACAATAGTAGAAATGCTGCTTAACAGTAAAATTACTATCCAAAATGTTGGTGTCAGTAGGATTATGAAATATTTTTCAAAGAAGTATTTTATGTCAGACCAGGATGCGTTTATTAGATACAGTAAAAAATTAAGTAAAACAAAAATAGTGTGAAATATTATCATTTATATTAAATGTTTAATATTTTAAATATTTTTAAATTTCACATGATCCTTCATGTTCAAATCAAATCATTTAGATATTCAAATCATTATATTATGATGATTTGCTTTTGAAATTCAAATTGAATCAGTTGAAATTATGCTTAATATTTTTGTGGAAACAGGGATACAGTTTTCTGGATTCTTTGAAGTATCGAAATTATAGCAACACTTGAAATAGAAATAAAAAAAATAGATTTTTTTTGTAAAATTATAACTGTCTTCACTGCCATTATGAACAATTTAAAGCATACTTGCTGAATACAAGTATATTAATTAAAGGACAAAATAAATGAATGAAAGAAAAACAGATAACAGGTTTACATAAAATAGTTTTAATTGTTGATCACTTTGTTGTGTCTCGTCTGCACATAATATTTTTCCAAAATCTTAAACGATTTTTATTCAGCTCCCCAATGATTGAGCTCAAATAGCAATTGAATACATGAAGAGTTCAGATGAAAAGCCTCTAAATGCCATTTGAAATTTTCTTCTAAAATGACCATTTTTATCAAGCTTGTATATTTAAGTTCAGTAATTTCACTTAAATGACAATTAATATGTAATCTTCATTGCCATTTAAGTGAAATTTACTGAACTTATATACAACCTTGATAAAAATAGTCATTTTCAAAGAAAATTTCAAATGGCACTTAGAGGCTTTTGCATGTGAACTCTTCACATGTTCTCTTGGTGTATGGCCATCTTTGTTCAATAATGTGAGGAAGTTTGGCAGTGACTGTCATATCTGAGTTCATACCATAGTTTTTAGTATGGGTGCAATATATACATTTTTACTGGTTAATTGGATCAGTTTGAAAATGTGATTTTCGATATCGATACAATACCTTGACTTTGAAACCGGTTCCTGAACGAATACTTTTTCGACACCAATTTTGTGAAATGTAACACATAGTTACAATAACAAATCTGGGCCTCGTTAATATTACATCCATCCTGGAATAAATTAAATGGGCTAATAGTTTTTCTCCATGTTGGATGTGGAAATAATTGAGTAATTCATAGTGTAATAAAGAGTGACCCATGTTGACTTCTTAATTGTCCTCTCAAGTCTTGACAAGTCATTACATTTTATACACGGTTTAGAGGGCCACGTTGCTATAGTTACAGGCGACACGCTACATGGCGATTCTGTAGTGTCGTTACTGGAATGTCGTTTCAGGGTTCAGTGAAACTCAGTCCATTAGGAATGGAGTCGGTTGTGTTGTCACACTCATTTAATGCAGGTAATTGTTTTGGAAATTAAAACCCCTGCTTCTTAGAGCTTGTCATGGGATTGAAATGGTTGGCAGAACAAAAATAAATAGATCCAACTGAAGAAGTAACAAATCTCTGAAACCTACAGCTGTAAATATTTTGCTCTCCTCCATACCTAAACATTAAAGCCAGGACACATTATTTCATGACCAAGTAAACATAACCCGTGCTTTCAATTCGGGGTCAGTGGTGGGACATGAGGTGGATATAGACAAGCTGGTTCTGGTAATAAGTGGAGCTGATGAGCACCATGGAGTCTTTGTTTCAGCTCAGATAACATATTGCTTCTGACTCAATACACAATACACGTCTGTATTGTGTATACAGATCACAAAATGTGAACTTTTGGTGTCCAGCTATGGATTTTCTGAGACAAGGCAATTGTACTGCTTAAAGGGAAATCAAAACATCACGAACTAACACAAATGTTGCAATTTGCAATACTGGCAAGCATGACCAGTTTTGGTGGCTTTATATTAAATGTTAAATTCAGTATAGGTGGTGGCTGGAGAAATTAAAATATAAAATATAGCCTAGATAATCACATCCCAGCTTACCTGTTCACATCTTTCCCTTACATGATTACAGTTCACACCTGCTTTTTATAAAATTGAATTTCCACCTAATTGAATCCATCACCCTATGTTCTGTTGTAATTTAGCTTAAAGTAATTTTTTATCTTAGGAAAATCTGTTTAACAAATTGAGATTTCACACACTGAGTTAAGAAAGACGGGGAAATAAGAAAGATGTGTGGAGCAGAAATGTAAATTGGCTAATCAATGTTCTGCACAAGAGGCCATGCAATCATTGTTCACCTACGTGGATAAAAACTGCATGCAAGTGAGAATCCATCAAGACCTCATTACTTGTAGACTTCAAGTACTTTATTTGGGTTGGGAAAGGAAAATAAAAGGCAAGCCGTATATCGTTGATGGTTTAGGCCATCTGTCTCGATTATGAAACCCTGAATTTTAGGTAAGGTAATGATGCACATGATAATGTAGAAAAACCATGTCAATTTACTTGTGAAAGGGTTGGTTGACCACTCAATATATAATGTAATACTGCACTGTAACTAGCTTATCAAACCAGAGGCTATCAGAGCAAACGGTCCAAAGGGGCCTCAAGGTATAAAACAAAAATTTAAATAACAACCAAGAACCAGCGTTCCTGTGGTCTTGGAAATCCTGGATGATTTTATGTTTTCGTTTTAAAGCTTAATTTTAGAAGTGTAATTTGGAAAAGTTATGTTAATGGCTAAAATCCTAAAACTTCATTGATGTGTCTATCATAGGATGCACAATTTCTTAGTAATGCCAAGCTTAAAGATTACATTTGAAAATATTGGTCACACTTTAGTTTATGGATCAGTTTCTCACTATTAACTACCTATTAACTATGTTTTTTTTACCTCATTAAACTTCTTAGGCTACTGCTTGTTGATAGTAAGGTAGTTTTTAAAGGGATAATCCGGCCAAAAATTATATTTAACCCATGCATTACTCACCCTCAAGCCGTTTGAGATGCATATGTCAATCTTGTTTCAGACGAACATATTTTCAGTTATTTTAGAAAATGTTTTAGACCCTTCAGTGGATATAATGTGAATAAATGGGGTCCAGCTCCTTCAAGTCCTAAAAATGTGCATAAATCCTTCACAATAGTCATCCATCAGGCTCCAGGGTGATAAACGAAGGCCTTCTGAGGGTAATCCGTGCGGTATTGTCGTAAAAATATACATATTTAAAACTTTATAAATGAAAATATCTGACTTCCGGCAACAAGTGGTCGCGACGGTTCCTACGCTACGTGCGTTCACGGGTGATGGAAGTGCAGCGTGCGAGGTAGAATCGTCTACGACGGGAGATGGAAGGATAACGCGGGATGGATGGGGATAATCGGACGTATGTTCGCGGGGATGGAAGTCGGCGTGCGTAGCGTGGAACCGTCATGACGTCGTAGATGTTTCCTACGCTACGTGCGCCGACTTCATCCCCGCGAACGCTACGTCGATTGTTGCTGGAAGTCAGATATTTTCATTTATATGTTTTTAAATATGTATATTTTCCGACAATCGCACGGATTCCCCTCAGAAGGCCTTCGTTTATCCCACTGGAGCCGATAGATACTTTTGTAAAGGATTTATGCACATTTTGGGACTTGAAGGACTGGACCCCATTTAGAGATTGGCATATGCAGTCTCGAACGGCTTGAGGGTGAGTAATGCATGGGTTAAATATAATTTTTGGCCGAACTATGCCCTTTAAGTATAAGTATTAGGTAGGGGATTAAGGGATATAGAATATGGTCATGCAAAATCAAGGAATTAATATGGGATTTATACGTACTAATAAACAGCCAATACGCTATACATGCTAATAAAAAACTAGTCAGTGAGAATTGTACCCTAAACTAAAGTATGACCAAAAAAAATTTATTCAAATAATTTGTTAAAAGGTTGAAAACCACTGCCTTAGATGCTTACAAATAAACCACATATTTCCCCAGTTTTAATTCGATTATGTCATTCGCAATGCCAAAAGCTGGAACTTTACACTTTTGTATCATTCTACTTGTCTGTGTTTGCTCGCTGCCGACAGACTTGTCAGTCTGTGTATTAAAGGATTCAGGATTCTGGACATCGGGCCTCATTTCCAAGTTAGCCATAGTGTTATTTATCAGTCGAAACAGTTTGTCAAAAATTTTCATCCAGTCGATTCCAGTTGCATAGTTTGACGGTGCTAGGCTAGCGCGAGTCAGTGGTAACTGCTAGCCTGCCATTAAAAACAGTTTTACCCACTCCACAGTACACCAAAAGCAAATAAATTATAACAACAGACTATCGATGTAAATGTCTGTTAAGATAATTATAATAAAAATCAAATTAGTCTTGCATCTCAATGATCGCAACACATTTACAGGAACTAATTTCTCAGCAGCGTTGGAATTTGCTCCGGTTAGTATACTGCGCGAAAAGTAAACACAAAACCGAAGCGCACTACAGTCTGGAACTACCTGTACTCCCTCTCTCTCCCTCTCACTACCTCTCTCGGTAGCCTAGGTAACTACATATCACCTCCGCCGATGCTGTAGACTGTGCTAATAATTTATTCGTTGGTGAATGTAGTTATTGAATCATTCACTTGATTTGTACAAAAACACTGACCTGGGGTGCGTTTCTCGAAAGCATCGTTAGCCAACTATGGTTCGCAAGTCTGTCGGTATCAGCATAGTTCAACGAGTCGATGTTTCCCGAAACCATCATTCCAATGAACATTCGCAAAACAGCATCGCAAAGTTGTGTGGTTTTAAACGACAGCTCTCGACCTGTGGTTAGAAGCATCTTGCATCTATATTGCATGACATTTGGAAGTAATAAATCCTTATCTTGAGCAAAATAAGCAAGCTGACATTCAGTACAACCGATGCCTTTTATTCAGCATACATATAAATGTAATTTACGTCTTTTAATTTGTCAAAAGATTTATACCGAATTTGAAGAGTGCGCATTTCTCCAACGATGCATCGTACTAGTGAAGCAGCGAGTTTGCATCGTTGTACGAAGCGCACCAGGTGCCACGGTTCTTTTTGCAGCTTCATTTGAAGCTGTTTTTGTCAAGCGGAGCAACAAAAACAGCAAGGACTGTAACTAACAATTGTGTTTCTAAATGTAAGTTACAGAATATTTAACTTATGAACTGTTGTATAGAAGCATCATCACACAATCGCGCTGCCTTCTTGTTACTCCAATGATCCAAGGTGTCATTGCTAATTCTAACTCAGATGCTTTCGAATTAGTGAACGGAGGCTCTGACTCATCTTTTAACACAACACACAAGAGATTTTTTTATTACACTTCTTTGTTTATTTCCTTGTTTATTTACATACTTGTCAGGAGTGTGTTATGGCCATTTATCAGCTGTGCCTTGGCTCATGTGATATTGCTTTAAAGTAGCTTTAAATCTATCATCTTGCCTTGTTTTTTTACATGCAGTCATAAATCAGTATGGTTGCAGCCCAAAATAGATCAAGTCAAGGTCAGTGAAGTTTTTGAGCATTCGAGCATTAAAACTTATACTAGTAGACCCCAAAACAAAATCAAGACTTTGCAAAAGAGCATAATAGGCCCTTTTTAATTGTGAATGCGTGGAAGCAGGTAAAATATAGTACAGGTGAAATGAGTGTTTCCATGCCGTAGTTGGTTTTTTAAAAAAAGGATGCTTGGAAAAAGGTAATGTTTAAGCTGGACAGGGATCTCAAAGGCAGGGGACAGAGCCATCTGGTGTGGCTCAGGCACACAAAGTCATACAGTGTTCCAGTCAGACTTCTGATCTCAGTGCCAATTATGAGACATTGTTATGGCACCGTTTGAAGACTGTGATTCACTGTCATTATCTGACTAACCTAAACAAGCTTTGAAGAAATCTGCTACAAGGATAGGCAGATATTACTAACAAACTACTGTGCAACGATTGCAAGTAACCCAATATTAGTGAATTTTTTTTCTCAACCATTAGTCTGTTTCTTTTTGTTCTATTTCTGTTTATGAAATCAAACCAAATATGACAATTGAGCAGTGATTTTATGCAAATAATATAAGACAAAAAAGGTTTTACCCCAAATGCCGTCAGAAAGCCCTTGCAGTCTTCTATGGCCCTGTCCCACCTGGCACCCTAAACACTCGTGGTTCTTCCTACGAATCCGTACTTTTGTGACGTGAACGGGCACCTTGACCGCTGAGAAGAGGTTTGCTTCCGGAGCGCTCAGCTTCTCTGTGCTCACATCAAAACCAGCAATCTAAAAGGAGTAGCTATAGAAGGAGAGGTGATTGTCAGTCAGCTTGCTCTTTCTTAGGGATGCCATGCAGATCCCTTTGGCAAAAAATGTAATTAAGTTTTTCTCCAAAGCCTCGGGCCTGCGTTTAAATGTTCAAAAATGTGAGCTCCTTTATTCATAGCATTAAGAAAAGTTTTGGTATTTAGGAGTTTATATAGTAAAGGACCAGAAAGAAAGATGAAATGTTTCATTTTCAACCCCTTGCGCATAAAATTCAGAAGAGATTTACCAGTGGCGACATCAAGCTCTCTCATTACCAAGGCTGAAGGCTTATTTATGCAGCTCAAGCTGTTCATTTTGAGTCAAAGCCTGGTAAAATTATTGAAGGTTGGGTATGGGATTTAAAACGGCCAACAGATTTTGAAAATACACAACAAGGTCCTACCTTCTTTCCTCCTACGTTGGCCCTGAACCCATTTTATGAACATGGACGCACAATCATGCATCTGCAAAACTCGGATGCTCTTTCTACTCTGTACCGGGGCGACTTACTGTGACTGGGTCATGAGCTTTGAGTTTGCGCACACAAGGGGAGGGGGGATGGTACGCTGTTTGATTGACGCATTTTCTCTCCAATGATTCTAGGTGGTCTTGGAAATGATTGGCTCGGCGTTTTCGAGTCCTGCCTGTTCCATAGTCCTGCCCGATTACATAGCTTAATTTTTATTTCAGTGTTTCTAACCTAGTGGCTGTAAGTGGGTTTGGAATAGGATTTCAAATGATTTAGAAAAAAATGGTCAAAAAAGAAAATCACATACCCCACTTTTATGTTTTTTTTTTCTAAAACGGTTAGTTCGAATCCTTGATTCTGATTGGTCAAGAGCTGTGCTTTATTCACGATAAAACACGGCTATGACCGCTTCACCCAACGGTTCTATTGATCGCTGCGCAACACTGCGGTTCTATGTTGTTTTTATTTGAACTTTCATGCATTTTACACATTGGAACGTTGTTGCTGTTCACGCACATGGACTATTTTTTCTAGCGGAAGGTAGGCTTTTAGTGATTTTACTTCAAGAAATTGCACTAATACATTGTTGTTTACTTTAATATTGTGTGGCAACCGTTTTATAAAAGCAATAAGGTACTCGAGGCAAGTGCTGTATCGTGAATAAGTAACGGCTGAAGTAATTCACGAGAACTTATTCACGATACAGCACAGCCTCTCGTACCTTATTGCTTACGTACGTTAAATTATTCCTTTAAATTTTGTTTGAAACTGTTTCAGAAAGAACCAGTGTCTTTATGGAACTTTATTCCTAATTATGTTTTTTTCTCAGTTTGGTGGTCTGGATTTTCTTCTGTTATCTAACTACAAAATGTTAAAATTACCAGCAATATTATCTGCTTTTCATAGGCGGCCTCTTTTGGCTTGGTCTTTGATATATAAGAATAATTTTCACCATAAATATTTTATTTTGAATAACTGTAATATTTTATTCAAGGATAAATCTATATTTTTTTTTCAGACTTGGTTTGATAAAAATATCTTGTGTTAATCTGTTAATTAATCAAATCTCAAGGGTTGTTTTCATATAAGGAATTTCTAAATCATTTTCAATATCCTGTTTCTCCCAAAGAATTTTCAATATACGGTCAGGTTCAATCCCATCAGGTGCTCTTGCTTTATTGAGAGGAACTCAATCTCTACTTCCAGTCTCTCTGAGTTTTGGTCAATACTCCTGTTGGCAAATTGTGCTTTGTCTCTCCCTATAAAAAAAAAAATAATGGATCAGTCCATTCAGTATTTCAACAAGACATTGTTACTTTACCGCCTGTGACCGCTTACTATAATAATGCGGTTGGTAATATCTGTTTGGAATAAAAGTGCTTCTACATCGCTTTTTTTTTTTCTAAGTAAAAGAGATTTATTTAAAAATAATTCATAAATGCTACCCTGCAAATCACCATCTGAAAAGTCCAAAAAGGATATTTCCTCCAGTTGCTGTTTCTATGACAATTCTGGCGAAATCGTAGTTCATCTTTTTTGGTATTGTCCATTTACGAAAATGTTTTGGCAAGATGTTTTAGGATTTATTAGGTCTGAAATCTGTAATGTGTGTTGTATTGGAAGGGTGTGGTCCTACGCTTTGTTGATTATGATCAATCCAAAAAAAGGTAATTCTTATGTAATAATTGTTAAGTTAAGTAACATATGATCTCTCTGTGTAAAAGACCTTGAAAAATACCTCTATTCAATCATGATCATAATGGGACCATGTTTTACATGATACCTCAAAGTCACCTAAATTAAACTAGCTCAATTAACTAAATTGTCAGCTTTCCCAGATAGCAAACTGACATTGAATCAACGTGGAAACATGACATCGAAACAACGTTGATCTGACATTGTTTTGCTCATCGAATTAACGTTGAACCAACGTCAGACGCGTCATTCTTTCAAAACTAACGGAAAATCAACTTGAAATCAACGTTGTTTCAACGTTATGAAAGCAAACCAATTTTCGATTTTCATTTAGCTTTGAAGAATGCCGTGTCTGACGTTGAGTTCAACGTGTTAATTCGAATGAGCAAAACAATGCCAGATGTAACGTTGTTTTGAATGTCATGAGAGCATCGTTTCCACGTTGATTCAATGTCAGTTTGCTGTCTGGGTTATAATATCCTAGCTAGATTGCTCGAAGATAGTTTAACTAACTTGCTAAGATTGCTAAAATTTAAATACCTAGCTGAAACTAGTAAAATGTTAACTCGCTAAATGAACAACTAGCTATCCTGATTGACATCTGCTGGGCCTAGTTTCCAATTAAAAAATATATATATATATAAATGCTTGCATCATTATGAAATTTTATTTGCAACGTTTTTGATCAATCGACCTTCCTCAGACTTACAACACACACATGAATTAAATATAACATTTATACATTTTTTTGAATTTATATTGTACTTTTCTCCCGATGCACATATTGAAATGATTCAGCTATGCCAGGCACTATATTTACTGTTTGGGCACAGCTGTTCAGAAATATAAATGATCAGATTTTGGTTATCGAGTTGGAAAAAGTCTTGAAAATTGGTGGTATAATACAAAACCAAAAAAAAACTCTCTGAAATTGGATCATGTAAGTCTTGTTTTTGATCTAGATCAAGACCATCAGTATGTGTTGTATCTTAGGGATTGTCTGATCCTGGATAGCAAAACATGGGATATTCAAATCCAGATCATTTTGATCCAGATTCAACTTTTTGAACAACAGAGCCCAGAAGATGCAATATACAATATAGGGTACTTGCTCATTTTCAAATCAGTTACTTTTCATCTGTAATGACATAATTTAACACCCAATGTGATTTTTAATAGGCTATGTTGTCAGATTACAGTTACTGACCTTAATTAGAAGCTTCTTCTTTTTTTAAATGTGGAATACATTTACAAAATTGATCAATACATGGATCTGCTTCAACTGCTTGCCATTGTGCAACAGTAAAGAGCCTGAAATAGAATAAACACCCATTATAATCAGCAAAGCTTTCTACACTCAGTTGTGTTGATTATAATGGGTATCATTATCCTATTTCTCTGAGCAATCCAGTGCTGTTTCATTCGAGCTGCTGTCTTGCAGGATAGATGGTTCAGACTACCATGCACTAAAGAACTTTCCATCAATGTAAGAGAGACAAGCAATTTATCTGGAACATGAGGACAGATGCTATCACGTGCAAACAAACAAGAATACGTTTCGTGTCAGTCAGTGTACATATATGAACACCCAAAATGTTATTTTTATTATTAAAAATGGTTTGTATTTTAGTAAATTAATCTAAACAAACCTACAATGTACAATGAAACTGTGCTATTTTGTATTTTTGAATTGTCAATGTGAAATACACTATCATATATTAGAATATTCTTGTGAGATAGTACGTCCTAATGTTTATAATTTGATGTTTATTTTGGTTTTTATTGTCCTGCAGTTTCCTGTTATTTAACACAAGAAATTAATATCAAGAGTGAGACAATAGTGACTTTTTAATTTGTAAATTGGCCCAGTGGAGGGTTTGATGAGGAGTCATGCTAATGATTTTTTTTCTTCTGGCTACAGTTCACAGAAGAAGTCCATTTGCTATGCCGGCGGAGAGTCCCAGGGAGACAGGAAGAGCCTTCTGATACTGTAGCTGTCGGCTGAGAACATGAGGAAGAGCCGGAGTGTTTTGGCAGTGACACCTATTGATGTGAGACATTTTACTGTTGCGCTTAAACATGAATAGAAGATAATGCTACGCAGTGGAGTCTTCTTCACTCCAACACACACAGAGGCAAATGCTTTTTAGCAAAATCACTTGTTGGTTTTTGACCTTTGTTAACTCATACACCTACAGTAGATGAAGAGATACTGCCAGGTTTTCTGTGCAATAACGTGTTGTGCTCTTCGATTTCAAGAGAAAGAACTAAAGTAATCAACAAGCTCTAGGCAAGCATGACCACAAGAACATAAACAACCAATTAAGTACAAACAGACAAACCCACACATATTATTAATAGCTATTTATGAGGGACATGGAAAGAGATGGCAGGCACCATGAAAACCTTAACAGAGAAAGGACAGAACAGAGAATGAAAAAAGGCAGTTAATCATTTGTGTTATTTATGTTTTTAATTATCTTAACTCTGTTGGTTAGACTTAACGTTTTACAGTCTTTTAATTCTAATGTACATAAATCATATTATTTAGACTCTGTTTAAAGGAGAAGTGTTTCTTCCCTTCAGTATTTCATCTACATTTAGGGTTAGGCTAAGTCATCGTTGAGACAAAGAAACTGCATTCACTACCCATTTTACTTCCAAAATGTCAGCGAAACTTTTTTCTTTTGTCCTTCAGGAATTGATTAGATTAGGAAAAGTGCTCCCGTTAGCGTTACCTAGAATGTTTGCTCATCTGGGGCCTCATTTATAAACGTTGCATACGCACAAAAGAAGGCGTACGCCGCTCTATACGCAATAGTTGGTATTTATAAAAAGCAAACTTGACGGTAAAATGTGCGGTCCTTCACGCAAGCTCTGACCCAGGCGTACGCACAAAAACGGGTGAAATGAGAAATGGCGACACCGTCGGCAGTTGGAAAAAACACGTGAAAGTGTGTGAAACTGTAGACCGTTGTGTAAAATAAATGACTCTCATAAATAACACGAAGACTTCACAAAGCAAGTCTTACAATGTAACTGCCTACACGAACACCTGTTTGATCGATCTGCAACAGAAATGCAAATTAACACATATTTACAAAAAGTGAAATATGTTCTGCAATAATATTGGCATGTTATACAATTCATCCTCATAAATAAGATGGTGAACAAAACGAAATAATGTACAAAACTGATATTCTCGCCAATGTGTCCATCTAACGGAGCAGATATAGCAATTAGATAGTCAGTCACTGACAGTCAGATATATAGATAATTAGGGAGATATATAGATCGATAAATAGATAGATGTGTTATTTGTCCACTTGGGGAAAGTTGTTTTCATAGTAAAAATGTCTTAATCAGCTACGAAATCATATTCATGCATATGCCTTTAGTTTGTTTTATTTTTGATAAAATAACATATGACGTAGGCTATGTCTCACCCATTCAGAAAGCTGCAAGAAATGACATTTGCGCTGAACTATTTCCCATTTCCAAGTAGATTATAACCGAAATCTGTAGCTTGTCAGATGCAGAATTAAATGGATGGAAATAAAATGCCCCATGACAATGCGTAATGACGCATAATAGCTGATCTTGCGCTCAGAAGATGTTGCGAATTAAATGGAAGGATTCGGAAGTGAACGCATCATCTTCACAACAAAAGGTGTAGGAAAATATATTATTTATTCAAGAATTCCCTTATTGTGTAGTTTATTTCAGTTAAGACAGTCTTGATTTCGCCCAACTCCTTGGCCACCTCTCTACCTCTCTTGAATTTATGACTCAGACGCTTTTTTGCCTCGACTTTGATGTCCGACCATTTCTTTTTTATTTCGGCCACAGTCCGAGGTTGTGAGGCTACAGCATTTATGGCGTCTCCAACCATTTACCACTCAAGTGCCTTTTTGGCATTAGTAATGCCCACTGTGTCGTCCAAACAACATTTTTCTCCTCTTTTCCACCTCGCAAACGATAACTTCTACTTCACATTGAGTAAAGTTAAATTTTTTTTATTTCCTCTCTGTGTTTGTTTAACATGATTTCGCAATCGATGAATATTAACTTTTCAGGCATTAGGCGTTTCACGGACTATTTATGGGCAACTATGGCGTGACATGAAGCCGCAAAAGCTGCGCTACATTTAGAATTGATTGTGATTTATTAAGGAAAAATGCGTAGGATGTGCATGCGCACGGTTTTATAAATCCGAATATTTCTGTGCGTACGCACGTCCTATGTTTCATCCGTACGCCACTTCTGACGCAAATCCTACGCAAACTTTTATAAATGAGGCCCCTGGTCTTTAATCATGTTCTTAAAACCTTAGCAAAAATTGATATATCGTGGATGGAATGTTTTTTAAAGTCCCCCTGTAGTCAATAATTTTATTCCATAAAACTCATCTTTGACGTCAACAAATTGACATATTAAATCGGTTGTTCCCTGAAAATTTGTATTCATGCCTTAAAATAGCTTGATTGTAATTCTACACCCTTGCCTCATTTAGTATACGTTGTTCTATGAATATGCAAATTAGTCCCGCCTCCACTCACTCACACCAGCTTATGGCTCGTTTCCACTGAGTGGTACGGTACAGTTCGGTTCGGTATGCAATTATTTGCGTTTCCACTGTCAAAAGTTGTGAATGGTACCAAAAAGCCGAAACCGTACCACTTTTTGGGTACCCTTCCGTTGGGGTACCTAGCACAGTGAAAGGGTACTAAAAGGTGGAGCTAGACTCACTGCAGAACGGTGATTGGTGGACAGATTATTGTCACTCGCGCTTGCTACAAGGGCATTTTCAGGTGAGAAAGTAGTTTTTTAAAGCTCAAATCTGTGGTTTATTTATAGATTTATGATAATTTGACTGAGATCCATTTCAAGCGATCACCGGACGCTCGGCGCTCGTGTCCCCCGCCTGGAACAGCCTTTCCTCGGCTAATCGTTCTGATGTCTGCCGCTGACTCGGACGTCTCTGTAGTGGTTAAACATGAGATATAGTTCGTCTTGTATAAACCTAACAGGTGATCTTTGGTCTCGTGAATCTATAATTCGTTCCCTGGCCAATAGTTTTGGGAGAAGGCTACGTGAAGTTTCATATCTTTGAGCGCTGAATTCGTATATTTGACTGAATTGTTTCTTTGTTATTTAAGCTTTACTGTATATCTGTTTGTACCTTTTACTTAATGGCTATTATTGATAAAACTGAAATTCCACAAAAATAGATAATTTTGTCATTTTTTAAATTTTATTACAAGATAATATGTAATGTTGTTTATTGCAACATTTGTACCAATACGATATGCAATACATCACATATTGCCTGGAATATGTTTAATTTTTTTTTTATTTAAACGAAAAGAGGCAGGGTTGTGTTTTATATTTAGTGTTGTATGTTATAAATATAACGTTACATGCAGTGAATATAATCAATGCTATGCGTTGCCTGAACCACATTTGTGTGCTTTATAATGTTTAAAATGTATTGAAATGAAATCGAAAAGAAGCAGAGTGGTGTTTTATAACATATTTCGTTTTATTGTTGCCTAAAATGTACATACAGAGATAACCGGAGTCGCAGAGCCAGAGCGAGCTGAGTGCCGCGTTCAAGAACGCGCTGTTCCATTAGCAGAATTACTGGACTCGCGTCCTCGGGATCATTCTCCTGAGTCGGACTTTGCGATGGCTTCTTGGTATTGAGAAACGCCTAATGCCAGCGCTTGTTTCTAGTGACAAACATGCCGAGAAGCAAGAACAAGATCTGCTGTCTGTCATTGTTGTTTACTATGTCGCTTTCTTCGCGCGGAAATGACGTCGATTGCTTCTTCCAGCAAACACCACGCCTATCAATAAGGGTACTGTTGGCGGTGGAAACGCAAGTCGGATCATGGTGTACCCGACCCGTACTGTACTGTACTGTACCGTACTCCTCAGTGGAAACGAGGCATCAGATATCCACTCGATGACGTGATTGATTACAAGGCATGTGACGTCTGAAACATCATATTGAAACGTCATAGTCTTTTTTCACTGCAGTTTAAAGGAGAAAATACCGAATTTGCTCATTGTTTGTCTTAAACCATATTAAAAACACCATTTAAAGTGTCACTCCACCCATTTGCATTAAGCTTTCCATTGTTAGAAACACAGTTATACTATTGAATGGTCGTGCAACGCTCTCTCATTTTCCCCTGAGACGAGAGAAATCCACTATTTACCTTTTTCACTTCCTTCTACAATGACACAAAAAACGTAATTTTACGTCATTGTAGGAGGAAGTGTAATGAGGGTGGGGGATTTCTAAAAAGACTACAAGCACTAGATCTCACCCTTTTTGCGCATTTATTTTTTAAATGTATTTATTTATTTATTTATTTATTGTGGAAAAATGTGCACTAATAAATTGTTCCCAATACATTTTTGAGTAAATTTGGTGATTTGGTGAAAAAAAAAGTGATTTCATGTTGACTTTATGCAGAGGCAACTGTATTGATGTCTCAGAATGTTAGAACGGTCACTTGTGATGCTTTCAAGACATTGCTCTGTTTATAAATAACCCAGAGCTTCTGGCTCACCCCATGGCATGTCTTTGAAACGGAACAACCGGTTTGTCTGAAAAATGATGGATGTGACCGATTCTCCGTCTGGTGTAGCATTAGTCACACATAAGTTATATACATGACCTTTGAAAAAAGTTGTACTCGGTATTTTCTTCATTTATTTATTGCTAGCCAATATTTTGTCTTTGAAAAGTAAAAGAAAAAACAGTTACATTGTTCATTTGAGGTAGCTTTCAGCAATGCCTTTTGGAGATGGAGAATTCATGAACATCCACAAAGTTCTGGATTAGGTTACTGTATATAGAGGAACAGTACCTTCACTTGTTTGCAAGTATGTTGCACAAGGGAAGTAATGAGGCTGATATCGATTGTCGGAAAAGGCTCCTCTCACCTTTTTTCACTTTCACTCAATGAAAGCTTGACCCTCACCTCTCTTGTCTATGATTAACATCCACATCTGCATAGTCTATGGCGGAAACCCTATCATTGAAATTCTTCTCTAGAACAAGTGCATCTGATTATAGTGGAGGCTGAGTTTGAGCTTTTCTGCCACTCAGATGTAGAAAGACTGCAAACATTTAAAAAAAAAAAACATGCACACTATTCATACTGTGTTTATAGGACTTTATGCAATCGTTCCAGGGCAACCATGCAGCTTTCTAATGTACCGCCTGTATTATGATGGTGGTTATCAGTACAATAAGGTAAAAAGCCAATTTGGGATGTTCCAGTTGAGCATATTGGAGTATAGAGTATTTAAGTCAGTCAAATCACTTTTATTTATATTTCTTTATATATAGAATTGTTTCAAAGCAGCTTCACAGTAATAAACAGGAAAACAACAGTGTTAATGTTGCATTTCAGCTGTAAAGCAGCTTTACCGAAGACATTATTCAGCTCATTTTAGTTCAGTTTTGATTCAGTTCAATTCAATAACAGTGCAAAGTTATGAAGTTATGAAATTCTTATCATTAAAAGTATATCACTTAAAGAAATAAGTTATAAATTGAGGTATATTCAGGTAATATTCATCCCGTAAAATCTGAAACATTGTTAACCAGTTTTTTTACAAAAAAATTTACAGTAAATGTTTTCAGTGCACAGTAAACAGGGATCTAAATATTCTTTTAACTGCAACAGTGGACATTTTCGTAGCTGGACAAACAGGTCGCATGTCTGCCGCGAGCTGTATTTGTCCAATCAATGTTATTGACGTTGTAAATATGCAAAAATAGAACAGAAGTCCAATGTACGATGAGAAATCATTTTAAGTGTGCTTAAGCCAATGTGATTCTCATATAACTACATATAGCTCAGATTCCCTTTTTTGTTTGAATTGAACCACTAATAATAATAATAATAATAATAATGAGCTACTTATAAAATTAGTTTTTCAAAGAGCACACAATTATTTGTCAATTTCTCACTTGACACATATTGAACCATTTGTAGTCTGGTTTTACAGTTCTGTGAATGTGAGGCAGAAGGGAGTGCGCTGTGACTCTCACATGACCGCAGCAAGAGTACATGCTGCCCATCTGTTTATAAGCTACAGGAGAGAGTCTGTTCTGTCAGATGCTCATGATCTCTGATGGATTGTTGACTTGTGCATTAAGTGTTTCCCCAAACTGCGGGGCATAAAGTAACACCATTATTCTACTCTTAATGGTCAATTAACTTGAAGTGGATTTTGCGAAGCCCAAAGGATGCCAAGCATTGGTTTCTGTCCAGTTGTATCCAAACCTAAGACTCTATCCTCCCCTCTTGAAGCACTGGCTGTGCGTGTTTACTGACAACCCTTGTTGCTTAACCTTCAATCAAACTCATTATTGAAGGAGTCAGAGTGATTGCCAAGGCAACTGATCCTCCCAGCGATCGGCCGGTCTCTGGACATAGTGTTCATGTATATCTCTATTTTTCTTTTATGTATTTGTTTACTATAATATATTTGTAGATCAATGCCTATGGGCAGTGTTACCCTTCACAATGTTCCTCTTAATTTAACCAATGAAAATTTCTCATTTTCTCTCTCATCCTGAATGTTGTTCTCATTCATTTCAGAGCATATAAGCCATCAGGGCTTTAATGCTGTCTGACTCTGAACTGAGGCGGCTTCACTTGTACTCCATTGGCTCCACTTTTTGTAACATATGTAATGCGTGACATGATTATTAGATGATACGGTACTTCATAACTCCTCAAGGGAGTCCCCTTTCCTTTCAATTAATTTCCTCTCTATTAATTTGGCCCTCTCATTTATATGAAGTAATTTTTTTCCATGGCCTACCAATGTTTGTGTATTTTTTTTTAATGCTTAAAGCTGCAGTCCGTAACCTTTTGGGTTTAAAAAATATCCTAAATAAATTTGAGCAATTACATAACCAGACTGTGTTCAAAACTATCTGCTTGCCTTAGCTCGATTCAAATCGATAAGCTTGTAATAATGGTTTTAATTCCAGTGGTACTGGTGGATTTCCACGGGAGATTCAAGCATGTCTTTGCGTCATTACGTCACATCTGTACACTAGGGGTGTAACGGTTCACAAAATTCACGGTTCAGTTCAATACGATACACTTGTGTCACGGCTTCAAGTTTGATACGTTTCAAATACAGCAAAAAGAAATGGCAGAGAAATGTCCTTGATTTAATTTTTTTAATCATATTTTTATTAAAACTGACATCATAAAGTATGATATTTTTTAACTTGATGGAACATAAGCGAATAATGGAACTAAACTTGACTTTTCTTAGGAGCATTTAAAACAACAGCTCTTTGGACAAAATGAAATGTAATATTGTAGTAGTTATAAACAAAGGTTTATTTTAGTTTAGATTAACATTTGAGGGAAGCAATTATTGATAATGTCAAAATTCTCGCAAAGATCTCGCAGCGATGTTATTACTTCAGTGGCGAATTCAAATGTTTTCTTCACTGGATTTGGCTGTGTAGTAACAGTGCTGATCAAGATCGGCTCGCGCTGCATTGGTCCAAACTAATAAACGGTTCGTGATCCAGACAACCACACAATAACGAGTAGCTCAGGTTCGTTCCGCTTACATTACATTTGCCATTTGATGTTGGACAATGTTGTGGTCACGCCAGCGTCTCTTACATTATGAACGCACTTGCCACGCGCGATGCGCCTACATTTGAATAACGGAATGTTGAGTCGGCAGGACAAATTAACCGAATGAACCGTTCGGTTCAAAAATGAGTACCGAAAACCGAACCGAAAGCCTCGTACCGAACGGTTCAATGCGAAACATTGGATTCATCCGCGCTGTGCCGTGCCAAGGCACAACCCACATAAAGTTGATAATTCCGCGAATAACTGCAATTGCAGATTTCAAACAGAGATGGCGACAAAGAGGACGATAATACTCTTTCTATAACCTTAAATAAACTAATCAAATACGCAGGAGGTCGTGGGGAATAAATAAGCAGGAATAATAAATAAGCAAAACCATACGCAAAACAATAATGGCAACTGACCAGAAGTAACAGAAACACAGAGCTATATATACAGGGGGAAAACAAAGGCAACTAAACTAGACATGGGTGAGACTAATTAATAACTAAGGCAAGGTTTAATCAACAACTAAACTGAAAGGAAACACAAGATACAGAAACACAAGAATGAAATGACAACCAAACTTACAGTAACAAAACCCTGACAATATAGAGAAGTCAAATGACAACATTGTAATGTATATTCAGTTAGTCCCTATTTGTTGTTGTATAAAAACATTAAAATGCATATGACCATACTATGGCATTGCTCTAGGATTCATGAGATCCACCCAATTCCTGCAATTGCATACAGCTCTCCATCAGACGTGTTTAATAGATTTCCCAGAGTCATAGCCTTAAACTCCTGTTTATACTCAAGCAGTCAAACAGAAGCAGTAGCTGTTTTCTATCTCGCTCTCAATTTCTGGATTCTCATCAGTTATCCCTGTTGCATGGTCCCAGTCTACAGGCTGTGCTCGAGGAATTCCTGGTAACACTCCTCTCTTCCGGGCAATTCTAATTGAACTATAAACATATTTTGTGGTGATATATTCAGTGTCATGCTATAGGCTGTTAAAAGAGGATGTTGTCCAGAGTCTACACTGACAGTGATATGCAATCACTGTGTGGGAGCCAGACATTAAACACGCTGTATCTATAAAGAACTGTCAGGTGATAGAGTCAACATGCTGGAGTAGTAGAAACAAAAAAAGGGCTCTATATATCAGTCATGTAGCACAATTGCACTCTCTCTAGAGTGCCGCAGATCACCCAAAGAAACCTAACTTAAACCCAACCTAAACAAACCAAGAGAAGAACATCATTAATGTGTCAAGCTGACTGACAAAGTAAAATTCAAGTTCCCATAATGATGTGTTTCGTAAAACTTGTGTGATAAAAAATAAGTACATAGTCATTGCAAATATTCTTTCATTTGTTAATTTATGCATTAGTTAATTGATTATTTAGATGATCCTACTGTGTATAGGTGTTTCTTAAACAGTGGATACATGTCTGCTCTATTCTTATTATGTTAGGACAGCAAGGACCTCTCAGGATCTACATTTTCAGGCGCTACATTGGGCGTGGATCTCTGGCGAGGCCCCCGACAGCACTCAGGAACCCTTGTGTTGCCGCCGCTGTCATGGAGACAGACGGAGAGGCCCCGCAGTCCTCAAGAATATCACGTTTCCAGACCCACTTCACTGGGATTCATTACTCCACCACGTATAGATATCACACCAGTTCCCCCGATAGGTAAGCTAAATTTTGAGTGCAACGGTACATAAATATTTCAAGATGACACAAAGTTGAACTTTTAAGTGCTTCGATATTTTAATTTGCATTTTATTGTGCTTTGCAATATGCAAAATACTACTACTAATTCTACTACGTATTACAATATGCAATCCACTAAGGACTGATGAATATTAATCACGTTGTCAGTGTTCATTTTAACGGATTTGCTGAAATCAAAATGGGTCAGTAATTGATGAACGCCAGCCAATGAGATTGCAGATTGCCCATTAGTTCTGCCCACTACCAGTGAAACTGGCCTTTCTTTTTTTACTGGCATTTAATAATGTTAATTATTCTAAACCTGTGACTGATAGTGTGTGTGTATATATATAGAGAAAATTTCAAATGGCATTTAGAGGCTTTTGCATCTGAACTCTTCATATATATATATATATATATATAAGGCAGCATTTTAAGTTAGCTCAACTTTCTTTTACAGTGTATAGTAGTGTATGTTTACAACTTCATAGAATTATCTCCTTGATATAGTATAGCCTATTCTGTTATTAAATTCTATAATGATGTCAAATGCTGAATGCTTCTTTTTATAGAATTTTGTCTTGACACGCCACTTCAAATCACAGTTGTCATGTATGCGTGATGACTGCATTGTGTTCTATTGAATCGGCTTATTTCTCATTTCATTCTGCTCACTGTAGCCCGTCATAGCTGAAGTCATATTCGTTTGAGAACATGCCAAGGAGTTCAACAACAATAAATCGAAGTTCACGTAGATCCCATTCACACCTGGTTTTACCTTCTGTTTTGGGTGATACGATAAAAAATTGTCAGCTGTGAAACATTTCTGTTTAAAGCTGGTATTAACATTAACAAATTTCTCACCAAACTCCGCCTCTCCATCCACACCTGTCTGTCTGGATCAAGTTCATATTCCATCTAAATTGGGCCAAGTAGGCTGCACATGTAGAAGTTCCAAGAATGTTCCAGAAAGACGACTCTTGGGAAGGGAGGGCGTTCTGGGCAGAGGCCTGACAAGTAGGCAAGAGGGGAGGATAAAGGAAAAAGGGTTGGATTGAAGCAGATTGTGACAGAGACTGAGTGTAAACAGAGTCTGGCCTACATAGCACCTCAACACATACTTCTACAGCCAAACCGCTGGATTTAAGGTTTAGCGCTTCCACAAATCTCAGTGTATGACACTTCCTCATGGATCTAAAACAAGATTCTGACATTAGCCCTGTCAGTCAGAGGATGGAGATCAGTTTGGACACAGGCTGTCAGTCTGATGTGAAAGAGCACACAGCTGGTGCAAGAGACTCACCCCAGAACTCCTCAGGCATGTTCAGAAAGCTGGTGGTGAATAAAACTGTCCGCCAACGCAGACGCTTTCACAGTGGCTGTGTCTCATACCTGGTAAGACTTCAGTGTTTGCAGCTTTGTCTTGCTGTATCCTTGCTTTAATTGAGTCTTACTGTGAGCTTTTATTGAAATCAAAAGCACTTCTTGAATATACTTGCCACCAGGATGGATTATGATTACACTCTTTAATCTTGAAAAATTTGTATCAAATTTAATTGCATTTGTGGCTTTGGACATGAATGAAGCTTCAAATTGTGTGGTTTATTGATGTGCCGCTATTACTTTTCTATGGAATTGGATTTTCACCCGGTGAGCTTTAAAATGGGTTAAAATAAATCTATTGACCATCACTGAGGGAGGTATCCAAGCCATTTCTAAGGATCGGAATAGTGAAACAGTGACCGCCTGATTATCCTGAAGCTGTGGTTTCAGGAAGCATTTCTCTGTAGTTTCAGAGATATAAGCAATAAAACCAAACCAACAAGCTCAGATAGGAATCACATCATTACATCTGAATCAAAGTCAATACATCATTAGCTATGATACTGAAGCAAAAAAAGTATATAAAATAGTATATAAAAACACTCATCCCATGAAGCATTCCAAATAATGTGATCAAATCTATAACAATAGATTTAATTAAAAAAAAATCTTTGATGTAGCAAAGTTAAAGCTCAGGAAAGAATGAGGTGGGAACCGGCAAACATTAAATGAAACTTTAATCTCATAAAACAAACAAACAAAGAAAGTAAAGCGGCAGCCCCTCATGGATGACTGCTGCATATAAACATAATAAAGCACAACATATATAGTCCAGGCCTGGTCTTCTCTCATCCTTTCATCCTTTCCACTCCTGGTCCTCTCTGGTCCTTTTATCCTTCCCAAGCTCCTCCATGAGAAACTTGCTTTGTTCCCACGGCTCTTGACCTCATCCTGCTTGCCCCAATTGACTTAAAGACAATAATTAAGAGGTCAGAGGAAGATAAAAAATCAAGTTTAATAAATAATTAAGTTAATTGCTATATTTACATGAATACTGGGTATGTTGAATGCATGTATGCAGTGTATACTGAGGTCAGTATGTTTGAGGTCAGTAAGATTTTTTTAATTAATTATTTTATAAAGCAAGGATGCATTAAATTGATAAAATGAAAGTGTCACATAAAATGAAAGTGAACATTATGTTCTGTCTAGTCTGCACCTCTTCTCGTTAGTGCCTGATTAGTTTACCTTTCTCCACCTGTGTCTAGTTAGTTTTCTCATTTCCTCCTGTATCTATACTCCCTGTTCCTTGTCGGTTCTACGTTTATGCTATGCGTAATTGATGTATACTGTCCTGCCTGAGTTCAGTTTCAACAAAGACTGTTGTTACCATCATCTTTGTCTTGTGCCTTCAACGTCCACAAGAGTGTTACATTAAGACATTTCGTTATGTTAAGTTATGTTCTCGATTCAATTAAATGCTGTTCTTTTGAACTTTCTACTCAGCAAAGAATCCTGAAAAAAAATTATCATGGTTTTCACAAAAATATTCAGCAGCTTAACATCCTGGTTGCGTCTGCAACCCACCATTCCCTGAAGGAGGGAACAGAGGGACGTCAGTCGACTGAAATGAAATGAGATCACTTCAGGTGAGCCTACTTGTCTTTGAGTATTGAGCGGAGCCAAGTGCACATTGGCGTCTCCACCCCAGCGCGGGTATGGACCCGGAAGTAGATGTACGCATCATTTACTTTCGCCGGGAGCCTGAGCACCTCGGAGTCAGCAGTGGTCCAGCGGTAGTGGGAAGGGCACTACGTCCTCCGTTCCCTCCTTCAGGGAATGCTGGGTTGCATACGCAAACAGGACGTTCCCTTCCAGGGGCGTACGGACGACAGTCGACGGTCGACTGAAGTGGAATCCAACCTTTGAAAGCGCCACTAACGTGCGCCACCCTCCAGTGCCTAGACAAAAGCCACCTAATTCTGCCAACCACCTAAATCTGCCTAACCTCTCCCCAACATGAGCGGAAGAGGATAGGGCTTTGGCCAGGAAGTCACTGCTGTTCCACAAGACCCACTCAGTAAGACTTGGAACACTGGGAAGTGTTCCCTGTACATTGGAAGGAAGGGACACTGTGGAAGCCACATCCAACCCAAAGGGAGGTAACGTGGAGAATACACATATGAACTGGGTGGGAGTCTGGGCAGTCTGACATATGGAATGTCACTGGGGTGGCTCCAGGCCAAGAAGGGGGAGACAACACTACATATGGTGACGGCAGAGGAACTGCCAAGAGAAAGACACTGAGCTCGACTGTCAGGAGATACCGTAGGGATCGCAACATATGGGCACAGGTTCCACACTTCTTACGAGTGGTAGTAGGCCTAACACCGGACGCTCCGCCATGTCCGATGTCGAAGGGGTGCGGAGGAACTCGACAGGGTTCGGGCAGAGGGGAACACAACTGGAGTAAGAATGGCACACGTATCCAGTCCAGTTGGAAGGGAATGGCGCAGCAAGCCAACACAGAACCAGGGCTCATGGTGTTACTGGCTTGTATGAGGAGAGCACACGGGAAGCAACTGGATCTACACGATAGGCTATAAAATCTCACGAACGTCTTATGTGTTGCCCAGCCTGCAGCTTCACAAACACTCCGTCAGTGAGGCCCCCTGCACCAACGCCCAGGAGGCGGCAACACCCCTTGTGAGTTAGCCCGCAGTCCGGGGGGACAGGGTTCACCTTGGGACTCATACGCCAAGATGATGGCATCTAGTGGGCCAACATCTGCTTGGAGACAGCCTTTCCCTTCTGCTGGCCTCCGTGACAGACGAAGAGCTGCTCTGAGGTCCTAAAGCTTTGTGTTCTGTCCACATATCGGCGCAGAGCTCAGACGGGACAGTGAAAAGCCAGTGCTGGGTCTGCCTCCTCCGAGGGCAGCACTTGCAGGTTCACCGCCTGGTCCTGAAAGGGAGTGGTAGGAACCTTGAGCACATATCCAGGTCAGGGTCTCAGGAGAACGTCAGCGTTAGCTGGCCTGAATTCCAGGCACGATTCGTTGACTGAGCACTGTACTGCTCTTGATGACATTTAAGCAGTTTCAGCACTGACCGGGCTCGAACATCTGGAGAAGGCACGCTGTGTGTTGGACCGAGTCCAGCTTTAAACCGAGAAAAGAGATCCTCTGCACTGGGGCGAGCTTGCTCTTTCCCAGTTGACCTAAAGACCCAACTGGCTGATGTGCTGAAATCAGCAAATCCCTGTGTTCGCACAACTGCTCTCGAGACTGAGCTATTATCAGACAGTCGTCAAGAATAGTTGAGGAAGTGAATGCCACACTCTCTCATGGGAGCGATGGCTGCCTCTGTGACCTTTGTAAAGACACAGGGAGACAGGGCCAGCCCAAAGGGTAGGACCTTGTACTGAATATCTCTGACCCTCGGAAGCGAAGCGCAGAAATGGTCTGTGTCACGGCAGGATGGAAACATGAAAGTATGCGTCCTTCAGGTCAATCGCTCGCAAACAAATCTTGGGACGGTTGCATTGGAAAATGTACTTCTGCGTGAGTATTCTGAACGAAAGCTTGTGAAGAGCCTGATTCAGAATACACAGGTCCAAGATTGGTCGTAAGCATCACGACTTTTCTTGGATTGCGAATACGATGAAGTACAGGCTGTAGAAGCCGACCTCATCTCGGCTGCCGGACACCGGCTCTATCATGTCTTTCGCCAGCAGGACCTCGATCTCTGCACACATGACAGGAGCAGATGCGCTCGACACCGAAGTGTGGCGGATACCTACTGTACTTGGTCGAGCGCGGCGGAACTGAATCGTGTAGCAGAGCCTAATGGTATGGAGGAGCCAGCTGGACGGGTTGGGAGGAGCCAGCTGGACGGGTTGGGGAAGCGCTTCGACGCTCCAGGCCTCGACGTGAGCGGACCAAGGGGGATCAGCGGCACCACAGGCGTACCCGGGGTGGGGCACCGAGGTGGAGGACAGCGACCAGGCTCGGAAGGCCCTTGGGCGGCCCGAAGCGGGGTCTGAGTGGGCGATGCCGCACTTACCTGTCTCCGCGGAGAAGTATGGGTGGAGAGGCGGATGACCGGAACCTCAAACGCATCATGCTGCCAGCTGGCGACCGAGAGGGGGCTCGAGGAAGCCCTCACTCTCTCGAGCAGCTTGGGTACCATGTGAAGAGCTTGCCCCCTCAGTCCCCCTGGGTGGCCCATGCTAGGTAGCGGGTTGGGGACCCCCTTGTGCCTCCAGAGACTGCCTCGGTTCTGCGTGGCATGGGGTCGACGAGGTGCTTGACGGAAGCTGGAGCTGTGTGTGTGTGTGTGTGTGTGTGTGTGTGTGTGTGTGTGTGTGTGTGTGTGTGTATATATAAATCTATAAGAGATGTGTATATGGGATATATATATAATATATATATATATATAAATATATATAAATATATATATAAATATATAAATATATATATATATATATATATATATATATAAATATATATATATTTATATATATATATATATATATATATATATATATTTATATATATATATATATATATATATATATATATATATATATATATATATATATATATATATATATATATATATATATATATATATATATATATATATATATATATATATATTTATGTGTATATATATATATATATTATATATATATATATATATATATATATATATATATATTTATATATTTATATATATATTTATATATTTATATATATATATATTTATATATATATTTATATATATATATATATATATATATATATTTATATATATATATATATATATATATATAAATATATATATATATATATATATATATATATATATATATATATATATATATATATATATATATATATATATATATATATATATATATATATAATAAATATATATATATAAATATATATATATATATATATATATATATATAAATATATATATATTTATATATATATATATTATATATATATATTTATATATATATATATATATATATATATATATATATATATATATATATATATATATATATATATATATATATATATATATATATATATATATATATATATATATATATATATATATATATATATATATATATATATATATATATATATATATATATATATATATATATACACACTCACCGGCCACTTTATCTGGTCCCATGCTAGTAAGGGTTGGACCCTTTGCCTTCAGAACTCTGATCCTCATGGCATGATTCAACAAGGTGCTGGAAGCATTCCTCAGGGAGTTTGGTCCATATTGACATGATGGGATCACACAGTTGCAGATTGTCTGGCTGCACATCATGATGCGATCACGTTCCACCACATCCCAAAGATGCTCTATTGGATTGAGATCTGGTGACTGTGGAGGCCATTTGGTACACAAACTCAGTCATGTTCAAGAAACCAGTCTGATCATTCCAGCTTTATGACATAGCGGCATTGTCGCTGCTGAAAGTCACCCATCAAAGTTCGGTCTGTGCTCATAAAGGGATGGACATAGTCAACAACAATACTCAGGTAGGCTGTGCATTACAACGATCTCAGATATGGTACCGCAGGGCCCAGAAGTGCCAAGAAATATTCCCCACACCATGACACCACCACCACCAGCCTGAACCGTTGATACAAGGCAGGATGGATCCATGCCTTCATGTTGTAGACGCCAAATTCTGACCCTACCATTCCGAATGTCGCAGCAGAAACTGAGACTCATCAGACCAGGCAACGTTTTCCAATCTTCTATTGTCCAATTTCGATGAGCTTGTGCAAATTGTAGCCTCAGTTTCCTGTTCTTAGCTGAAAGGAGTGGCACCCGGTGTGGTCTTCTGCTGCTGTAGCCCATCTGCCTCAAAGTTCGACGTACTGTGCGTTCAGAGATGCTCTTCTGCCCACCTTGGTTGTAACGGGTGGTTATTTGAGACACTGTTGCCCTTCTATCAGCTCGAACCAGTCTGGCCATTCTCCTCTGACCTCTGGCATCAACAAGGCATTTCCGCCCACAGAACTGCCGCTCACTGGATGTTTCTTCTTTTCGGACCATTCTCTGTAAACCCTAGAGATGGTTGTGCGTGAAAATCCCAGTAGATTAGCAGTTTCTGAAATACTCAGACCAGCCCTTCTGGCACCAACAATCATGCCACGTTCAAAGTCACTCAAATCACCTTTCTTCCCCATACTGATGCTCGGTTTGAAACTGCAGGAGATTGTCTTGACCATGTCTACATGCCTAAATGCACTGAGTTGCCGCCATGTGATTGGCTGCTTAGAAATTAAGTGTTAACGAGCAGTTGGAACAGGTGTACCTAATAAAGTGGCCGGTGAGTGTATATGTTAGAACGAAAACTATGCAGGGTTTAGGAGTGACTAGTTACGTGTTAATGAAATTATGTTATTAAATTACAAAATTTATGTAATTGTATTTAATTGTATTACTGAGTTAAAATGTGTCATTCAATTAGTTACCTATCAAATTAAAAGGAAATTGCTTTACATTGATAAAGTAATCCAAACAAAGTAATCCTAACTACATTTATAGTGGGTAACTTATAAAAGTAAGCAATTACATTTCCAAAGCAACCTTCCTAACACTGAATGAATGTGAGATTCAACACATTATTTTTTGTTGTGTGACTGTGTGGAATATCTTTCAATTGCCATGAATTTAATTCCACTTCCTGTCATTCAAACTCAACTCTTGTGGGACAGAGTCAATTCAATTCAAATTCCAATTCATTAATTGAATGGAGGCCAATTCTGAAATTCTGAATTTTGCACAAGCCTGGTTGACGCCTGTCGCAGTTCAAACACACATTACGTTTCGCGCCGCTCGCACATCACTCGTCCTGCTCATACACCTAGGATGACTTCCAGGTGAGTAAATTATGGGCTAATTAACATTTTGTGAACCATCCCTTTAAAGATTGCATTCTTGTTAAAAAATATTATGGCAAAAGAATAAATATTTTTAGTATTTACAAATGTTTCCTGGCTCTTTAACTTGGACAATCACCCAGATCACCCTAGCACATCCTAGCTACTACACAGAACACTTTAGCTATCCCCAAAAACACTCTAGCAGCACAGTGGTGAGTTTTTTTTTATGGGCAAGCACTTTTCACATTTTCAGAAAAGGTAAAAAAAAATTGTGAAAACAAAAACTGTTTGATCCTCATAATCCCTGTAGAGTTTCTGCCCTTCAGATGCCACTTATGATGATTCTGCACTTTCAACAGTAACTAGACTCTTGCGATAGCTGCCTGTTACCACACACACATACACGTAAAAGAGGAAGTGATAGTTTCTAGGCTCTTCTATCAACCCTTGATGGCTTTTTATATCATTCTGTGTCAGACACCCTTCGCAACCTTCTGGCATAACGCCCAATGTCGTTTCTCCCAGTTCCTTTAACCATGTCGCTCTGTGACCTATTTTTCGGTCAGCTGAGATTCCTTCTCAATGTCCTTTGTTTTATATCTGATTTGCATTGTTTCTGTTCATTATGTCAACCCAAAATGATCTTAATGATTAATCAATAAAAACATTCCCAGGTACCAAAGAATTATTTTTAAGGCATTTGTTTCCACCATCACTCTAATATGTAGGTAAAAACTTTACTTTAAAATGACTGTCATGCAGTGGCGGATGCAGAAATGTGACAGATGGGTGGGCCTGGATTAAGTCGAGGTGGGCCAGAATCAAGGGTTTCTAGATTTTGTATTAGCTTGCCTTTACTAGATAGGCTATATTTATGGATAATGATAAATAAAAACTGCATTGTACAGCTATGATCAGCTGTTCTGTCGAGCTTTCGAAGTTGCTACGGAAAGGCCGAAGCTAATCAGTTGTTTTTTTGTCACATGACCTGCGGTGCGCTTGCGGCACTCTCTGAAAAGTTTTATATGTTTTAATCTCGCGGCATATATGCGCGCCTAGACAATCGAGCGCGCTGCAGCCTGCATCACATGCATATGGTAGCCTATTCATAAACGCTGGTCAGGCGTCTGATTGCACACTGACCCGTCAAAAGCATGCAAGGACGTGCGATTTGCCATAAAACTCGTGTTCTTAACGTGCACTTTGTGGTCACGGAAAACGCGCGTCAGAAACTTGTGGTTTATGCATATATTTTTTTTAAATAAATATTGTATGAAAACTTATTTTAAAGTGTTAACGGAAATACAACTGCAGACAGAAACAATCTTGTTTAAATTGCAGATATACACGCGTGAGGACCCACATTTTGATGCAAAACCGGGAGTTTGCGCGTTTCCGTGACCACAAAGCGCACGTTAGAACGCAAGCTTTTATGGCAAATTGCGCGTCCCTTGGAGTCAATCAGACGCCTGACCACATCTGTCGCGACAACGTTGCTTCCATTATGAGAGCGTACATTTGAAATGACAAACTTGAGCGCGCAAAAGAGGCGATCTGTGAACGGGTCCTATTCTTTGTCTTTCCAAGACATGGTGTTCATGTGAACAATAAGCCTCGGATATGTAGAGTGACATGACATCACTGCCAGATTCAAACAGTGCGTTCACTGGCGCTGAGCCAGACATGGACGCACTCAGCGCTTGTCATATCATATAAGTGTTCGGCGGGCCGTATGGCCAAACTTAATTAATTATTATTATTTATATATATATATATTATATATATATATATATATATATATTTTTTATTATTAATCTGTTTGGGTGGGCCACCTGTCAGGCCCGCCCGTAAATCCGCCTGCTGTCATGCACAATATTTATTATAATGACATATCTAGTTTGCAACACAGAAGTGCATGGTCCGCTCCCAGACAAATGACATATAGCTCTTGACCATCGCCATGCATCAAGGAAATCTTATTACGTGTTCTTAGGCACCCTTCTAATTCGCTAGGGCTCACCTTGCGACGTCATCGCACTGACGTCACATCGTTGGCCGTTGAATGTCGAGTTTGTACACGTGCCTCAGACACCAGGTTCCACTAGGATGGCTCCCCCATAGCATCAGCAGCTGATGCAGTGAAGAAGTTCCCTCAAAAAGGAACTTAAAACAATCTGCACACATTATAATCACACTTAGCTGTGTTTTTTTTACAGTAGTATGTGTAGTGGATATTGTAATCGTGTTTCTGTCTCTGTCAAGCTCCCTCTGTTTGAATGAAAGCTGTCATTTGGAGCCAGGCAAAGCAGATATGGAGGGAGTCAGCCAGGCAGAAGTGGACTTATTTTATTCTCAGGAAACAATTCACTGTGGTTCTCCCTCATGCATTTAGCTCTGCTAGGGCTGAATGCCATGTTGCAGGTTCCGTCTGGATGTTCAGACCTTTGCCTATTCTCGATGGCTCTCCATGGTAGATTCCCATAAGGAGGGACCTTCTGTCCCAGGCAGGGGGAAAAAACCTTCCAGACTAATGGGTTTGGCCCCTGAGGGAGTTCAACTCATGAACACTGATCTCTCAACTGAGGTTGTTGAGACCATCCTAAGGCCGTGTGTCCACCAAAGCGTTTTTCAGCCAGCTGAAAACGCCAGACGCTCTGCTGAAGATGCCGTGCTTATAGGCGCTTGAGAGTGTTTTGGCAGCACAGTGTTTTTTCCGTTGAGAACGCTTTCGTCTGCAGCACAGTTTACTTGTAACTGATTTCGCATATAATTTGTTTCATACTAAAAAATCATTTTTCATCCATTTTGTTCGGTTTGCTCTGCTGGTTGATGTTGTTGTACAAAAAGAATGTTGTGACAGTTGGTCGGTGTGTGTATCTAGTCCCGCCCCTCCTCCACTGTGATTGGACGGCTGAGTAAGAAGTGATAGTGATGAGCAGTAAAAAACGCTGGGCGCTCGGCACTTCAGGCGTGGAAAATAAAAGCGCTCAGCGCCTTGTCTCACGCTCATGGCGTTTAAAACGCGCGCTCCCATTGAAGACATACGCCAGGTGCGTGGAAAACGCTTTGGTGGACACACGGCCTAACTCTTAGAGCTTCCTCCATGAGGAAAATATATGCGTTTGATGTGGAGAGTCTTTACTCTGATGGTGCAGGAATCGCCAGTTGGACCCTGCCAGGTTGGTTCAGTGCTGGAGTCCCTTCAGGATTTCTTTTTTGTTTGGCCATAGCTGCTTACTTATATCTAGGGAGACACACCTCTTGAGTACTGTATTCATGTTCATGGTACACTGAGGTTAAGACCTGCTATACATGTGAGAGGAGTTCTAGGGCTTTCTGGCTCCCTTAGAAGGGAACAAGATTTGCTATCGCCCTGCCATACTTTTTTGCAGTTCCTGTGTGCCACTTGGTTCCACGGTACGCCAAAACACATCACGGTGCAACGTTCCCACCAATGAGTGATTACACAGGCGATGCAGTCGAGCAGGCATTCCCATAGCTTCACTATTTCTGACACAGCGTATTGTTCCCTTCTCAGGGGAGCAATGGAGACGTGAGACGTGTTCAATATAAATATAAACAGTATATATATATATACTCAATAGTATATAGCTCAGATAGTTTCTATATACATCTCTCTTTTACAGTAAACTGTGAAATTCTTCTTTTTCTTTTGCCTTTTCGCTTTGTGTGTAACCCTTTTGATTGAGTAGCCTATTAAATATACTTTTTACATTAGTTTTTCATATACAGTCTTATGAAACCTACATTGTTTGAAAATAATGATTAGAATATTGATATAAAACATATGTTTCTAATTTTGCTTATCTACGGTACATTTTTGTGAAGGCTAGTCCCCTGGTAGTGTACAGGAATTTACTTTGAATTTGAATTTGAAAGCCTTTATTGTCATTGTACTCAGTACAATGAGATTTGGAGAGCAGCTCTCTAAAAGTGCACACATGAATAACACATACATACATATACAATACATTAGTGCAAGTCTCAGAGTGTAGGTTGAGTATGGTGACAGCTTTGAGAAGAAGCTATCCCTGAGTCTGTTTGTTCTGGCCCGTATTGACCTGAAGCGCCTGCCTGAGGGCAACAGGTTAAAAAGATGGGAGCCGGGGTGGGTGGTGTCCCTCAGGATGTTTCTGGCCCTGCTGAGACAACGGGAGTTGTAGATGGCAGTCAAAGAGGGCAGAGGGCAGACTAATTTTTTTGTGCAGTGTTTATCACCCTCTGCAGTATATATTAGGGGTGGGGTTAGGGATCAGGGGGTGGAGATGGGTAGGGATTGAGGGTGGGGGGTTAGGGATCAGCGGGTGGAGATGGGAAGGGTTAGGGATCAGGGGTTGGGGATGGGAAGGATTAGGAGTGTGGTTCAGGGATCAGGGGTTGGAGATGGGAAGGATTGTGGTTAGGGATCAGGGTGTGGAGATGGGAAGGATTAGGAGTGTGGTTAGGGATCAAGGGTGGAGGATGGGAAGGATTAGGAGTGTGGTTAGGGATCAGGGTGTGGAGATGGGAAAAATTAGGAGTGTGGTTAGGGATCAGGGGTTGGAGATGGGAAGGGTTAGAGGTGTGGTTAGGGATCAGGGGTTGGAGATGGGAAGGTATTGGGGTGTGGTTAGGGATCAGGGTTGGAGATGGGAAAGGATTAGGAGTGTGGTTGAGGGATCAGGGGTTGGAGATGGGAAGGTTTAGGGATCAAGGGGTGGAGATGGGAAGGTTTAGGGGTGTGGTTAGGGATCAGGGGTGGAGATGGGAAGGGTTAGGGATCAAGGGGTGGAGATGGGAAGGGTTAGGGATCAGGGGTGGAGATGGAAAGGTTTAGGGATCAAGGGGTGGAGATGGAAAAGTTTAGGGATGTGGTTAGGGATCAGGGGTTGGAGATGGGAAGGATTCGGGGTGTGGTTAGGGATCAGGGGTTGGAGATGTGAAGATTGGGGTGTGATTAGGGATCAGGGGTTGGAAATGGGAAGGATTAGGGGTGTGGTTAGGGATCAGCGGTTGGAGATGGGAAGAATTAGGGATCAGGGGTTGGAGATGGGAAGGATTAGGGAGTGTGGTTAGGGATCAGGGGGTGGAGATGGGAAGGATTAGGAGTGTGGTTAGGGATCAGGGGTTGGGGATGGGAAGGATTAGGAGTGTGGTTAGGGATCAGGGTTTGGAGATGGGAATGATTAGAGGTGTGGTTAGGGATCAGGGGTTGGAGATGGGAAGGATTTGGGTGTGGTTAGGGATCAGGGGTTGAGAGATGGGAAGGATTAGGAGTGTGGTTAGGGATCAGGGGTTGGAGATGGGAAGGATTAGGAGTGTGGTTAGGGATCAGGGTTTGGAGATGGGAAGGATTAGAGGTGTGGTTAGGGATCAGGGGTTGGAGATGGGAAGGTATTTGGGGGTGTGGTTAGGGATCAGGGGTTGGAGATGGGAATGATTTAGGAGTGTGGTTAGGGAACAGGGTTTGGAGATGGGAAGGTTTAGGGATCAGGGGTGGAGATGGAAGGTTTAGGGGTGTGGTTAGGGATCTAGGGGTTGGAGATGGGAAGGGTTAGGGATCAAGGGGTGGAGATGGGAAGGTTTAAGGGCGTGGTTAGGGATCAGGGGTTAGAGATGGGGAAGGATTAAGGATCAGGAGTTGGAGATGGGAAGGATTAGGAGTGTGGTTAGGGATCAGCGGTTGGAGATGGGGAAGGATTAGGAGTGTGGTTAGGGATCATGGGGTGGAGATGGGAAGGATTAAGAGTATGGTTAGGGATCAGGGGTTGGGGATGGGAAGGATTAGGAGTGTGGTTAGGGATCAGGGTTTGGAGATGGGAATGATTAGAGGTGTGGTTAGGGATCAGGGGGTTGGAGATGGGAAGGATTTAGGGGGTGGGTCAGGGCATCAGGGGTTGGGAGATGGGAAAGGATTAGGAGTGTGGTTAGGGATCAGGGTTTGGAGATGGGAAGGATTAGAGAGGTGTGGTTAGGGATCAGGGGTTGGAGATGGGAAGGTATTGGGGGTGTGGTTAGGGATCAGGGTTGGAGATGGAAAGGTTTAGGGATCAAGTGGTGGAGATGGGAAGGTTTATGGGGTGTGGTTAGGGATCAGGGGTTAGACATGGGAAGGTTCTAGGGATAAAAGGGTGGAGATGGGAAGGTTTAAGGGCGTGGTTAGGGATTAGGGGTTAAGAGATGGGAAGGATTAAGGATCAGGGAGTCTGGAGATGGGAAGGTATTAGGTAGTGTGGCTGAGTGGATCTAGGGGTTGGAGATGGGAAGAATTAGGAGTGGCGGTTAGAGATCAGGGGTTGGAGATGGGGAAGGATTAGGGGTGTGGTTAGGGATCAGGGGTTGGAGATGGGATGGATTAGAGGGTGTGGTTAGGGATCAGGGGTTGGAGATGGGAAGGATTAAGGGTGTGGTTAGGGATCAGGGGTTAGAGATGGAGGATTAGGAGTGTGGTTAGGGATCAGGAGTTGGGAGATGGGAAGGATTAGGAGTGTGGTTAGGGATCAGGGGTTTGGAGATGGAAGAATTAGGAGTGTGGTTAGGGATCAGGGGTTGGAGATGGGAAGGATTTAGGGGTGCGGTCAGGGATCAGGGGTTGGAGATGGGAATGGATTAGAGGTGTGGTTAGGGATCAGGGGTTGGAGATGGGAAGGTTAAGGGTGTGGTTAGGGATCCAGGGGTTGGAGATGGGAAGGATTGTGGGTGTGGTTAGGGATCAGGGGATCGGAGATGGGAAGGATTAGTATGTGTGGTTAGGGATCAGGGGTTGGAGATGGAAAGGATTAGAGGGTGTGGTTAGGGATCAGGGGTTGGAGATGGAAAGGATTAGAGGTGTGGTTAGGGATCAGGGGTTGGGAAGATGGGAAAGGATTAGAGGTGTGGTTAGGGATCAGGGGTTGAAGATGGGAAGGAATAGGAGTGTGGTTAGGGATCAGGGAAGTTGGAGATGGGAAGGATTAAAGGTGTGGTTAGGGATCAGGGGTTGGAGATGGAAAGGATTAAAGGTGTGGTTAGGGATCAGGGGTTGGAGATGGGAAGGATTAGAGGTGTGGTTTAGGGATCAGGGTTGAAGATGGGAAGGAATAGGGGTGTGGTTAGGGATCAGGGGTTGGAGATGGGAAGGATTAAAAGTGTGGTTAGGGATCAGGGGTTGGAGATGGGAAGGATTAAAAGTGTGGCTTACAGATTCAGGGGTTGGAGATGGGAAGGATTAAAGGTGTGGTTAGGGATTCAGGGGTTGGAGATGGGAAGGTATTCAGGGGTGTGGTTCAGGGATCAGGGGGTTGGAGATGGAAAAGGATTAGAGGTGTGGTTAGGGATCAGGGGTTGGAGATGGGAAGGAAGAGGAGTGTGGTTAGGGATCAAGGGGTCCGGAGATGAAGGATTAAAATGGTCAGGGACTCAGGGGTTGGAGTATGGGAAGGATTAAAGGTGTGGTTAGGGATCAAGGGTTGGAGATGTAAGGATTAGGCTGGTTAGGGATCAGGGGTTGGAGATGGGAAGGAATTAGAGGTGTGGTTAGGGATCAGGGGTTGGAGATGGGAAGGATTAGAGGTGTGGTTAGGGATCAGGGGTTGGAGATGGGAAGGATTAGAGAGTGTGGTTAGGGATCAGGTGTTGGAGATGGGAAGGATTAAAGGTGTGGTTAGGGATCAGGGGTTGGAGATGGGAAGGATTAGAGGTGTGGTTAGGGATCAGGTGTGTGCAAGATGGGAAGGATTAAAGGTGTGGTTAGGGATCAGGGTAGTTGGAGATGGGAAGGATTAGGGTGTGGTTAGGGATCAGGGGTTGGAGAGTGGGTAGGATTGGGGGTGATGTTCAGCAAAAGAAAACAAAAATATATCTGCTGAAGCTCATTCAGACCAAACATGAAACAGATTGATTTAGGATGAAAACACAGATCTAACACTGGCAGATGTTGAAATTTGCAGTTTACTCTTAATAAGAACCAGCCCCGTCTAGAACGGAAGAAACCGTCTGACAGACTTCTGTTAAAGTTGTTTTGTTTTGGATGTGATTTTGCATGCAGGTCGTCAATTTTCATTTGCAGACTTCAATATTAATTTGATGGGATGGTATTTTATTCATGTAATCATGTTGACCGTACGCATCTCTGTCTGTCTGTGTAGTTTGGAGGTGGAGAATGGACCCTCTATTGGCTGCAGTCCATTGGACCTACAACTGTCACCAGGCTCTGGTATGGTCCTGCATCCCAATATGGCCAGTCACGGGCAACGCAGAGAGTCTTTCCTTTACCGCTCAGACAGTGACTATGACCTCTCGCCCAAATCCACCTCTCGCAACTCCTCCATTGTTGGAGAACAGTTGTGAGTAAAAACTCAGCACTTTACACCTTTACTGACACAATAATACACCAATACTGGTACAATAAATCAAAGGAGCTTAATCCAGTTTCCAGTTTGTTGAAAATTGTGAGCCAAATACAATGTACTTTTTGTGTGTATCCATGCATGCTTTCCATTTAATATTGACCACAAAACTCCAATGGAAGTTGAAGTTTTGGGATTGTAAAAAGTGTCAGAGAAATACTATACAAATGTAAAAAATTAATAAACATGCTAACTAGATATGTGCCGTTAATTTACACAAAAAAAGCAATATTTATTTGTTAGTACAGAAGCCTTAGAGTACATTTTTACATTTTCTTGTGATCTTCGAAGTTGTTTTATTTTGCTCCTTGACATAAAAAACAACTATAATTGCAATTTGATATTAGACAGTCAGTATTTTCTTGACATTAAATGACATGGAGAAACAAATCTGAGCAAACAGAGCTTAGTTTCATAACTTTATAGTGCTAGGGAGGCTAACAGAAAATTCTAAACTGTGCTATTAATGTTGCCTTACTGAGAGAAAACCAGCAGGATAATGAGTCTTTAATCTTTCTCTATTTAGACTTCCCATCCCTTGAATGGAAACAAATGCATAAGATCAGGTTCATGCATCATGGGATGCATTTATGCATTTAATTCAATCTTTTTTGTTCATTTTATAATTTATTTGTAACTTTAAAACTGCATTTGTTTGATTTTACCATAGTTAGACTTTTTATTTACTTCATTTTCCATATTTGTTTATTTATTTAGTTTTTATTTGATATATTTTTAAGTTATATTTTTATTTATTTTTTATTTAGTAATATATGATTTTTTTTTAAATAAATTGAAAAATTGCTTTTTTGTTAAATATTGATATTGATTTATTCCCATATTGATTTATTCCTTTCATTTTTTATTCCTGTATATCTATATATTTTTAATTTTGGCAGATTTGTAGTGATATGACTGACCTCTGAAATTATGAAGCTAATATATTTTTGTCAGGCTGAATTTTGCTGTCCTACCTACATTGTGTTTTATATATAATTTGATCTCATGGTACTTTTTTTATACTATTGTTAATTTTCTCATCTCTTGTTGATTTTCTTAGCCTCCTCGGAGAAATAGTCCTTGACAAATTATTTCACCGTCTATCATAACTTCCAGCCGAATTAAGCTTAATCGGTACAAACCAGTAAATCAAGGTTCGCCACACCACACACATACAGGCAATGTGTGAGAGCAGGTTTGACATTAAACTCTGCAGTAAACTAGATCTTACGAATAGGACTCAGCACGGCTCCAATAAATCATTCAAGTCTTTGCAGCTGCAGTTCAAAAAGAAGTAAAACTATAGAAGCAGTGCAGAAATAGTGCATAACATAACCTCTTTAAAATCTGACACTTTCAGTCTTAACATATTGTTCAGTATATCACATGAAGTATGAAGTAAACAACTAATAAAGTAATTTATTTATTTATTGTTTTGTGTTCTTTGGTTGTCAGACATGGGGAAGATCTGATAGTCACTCCTTTTGCTCAGGTACGATTTGGCTTTTGCTTCCTGGAATGGAAGACTATAATGAACAAAATGTGAATGATTTTACACATGTGAAGTGTTTCACGTCCTATCTGTTTTGCTGTTGTTTTATTCAATAGGTGCTTGCAAGTCTTCAGCACTGTTAGGAATAATGTCAGCTTCCTGACAAATGTGCCATGTCCCTCCAGCAAGTAAGTGACGTTTACGTGTCTTTTATGGAATGCAATATGAGAAAATACCACAAGAGGGCAGAACTCACTTAATATGTTTTGTCAGACTGGATGGATGAGACACTAACCTACTGTACTGACCTTATAATGACAATAGTAAATGTCTAATGACTGCTATTGATGCTAATGATGTTCTCATTTCTCTATTTTTCTGCTTCACTTAACAGAAGATCACCAGTCAGCAGTCAACCACCAATGACCAAAGGCAACCTGTCAGGTAAGATCTTCTGAATGCATTCACAGACGTTTAGACTGAGGAAAGTTCCCTTACAGTGGCCGTGAACCTCAATGTTAAATTACTCCTATCATCTTCACTTGAAGGCTTACAGAATGTAGGAACGACTATGATTTGTGTTACGAATGAATACAAAGTGGCAAACTACTTATTAATTAGTTAGAGCGTTAAAGGATACTGGGGAAAAGGGTAATCTCAGTGGAAGATGTAAAACGTTTCAAATTTAATGACCTTTCAGGAGCCTTCTCGTATTTCACCACAAAACAGACATTGGGTAAATTAAAGGAGTAGTTCACTTTTCAAAAAACTTTTGCTGGAGAGCATTTGAGCTTATAAAACTTAAACTTTGTTATTTAATTATTAAATGAGCGGTTGTTTCGCTTGATAAGTCCCTTATTCATCGTCTGGAATCGTTTTAAAGCCCTTTGAACAGTTTGCACTGAAACTGTCTTTTGGACCTTGAACCGTTTGGTTCCCATTGAAGTCCATTATATGGAGAAAAATGCTGGAATGTTTTCATCAAAAACCTTAATTTCTTTTCGACTAAAGAATGAATGACATGGACGTCTTGGATGACATGGGGTGAGTAAATTATCTGCAAAAGTTTTTTTCAAAAGTGAACTACTCCTTTAAGTACAAATGATTTTTTTCAGCATTAAAGGCCCAGTGAAGTAGCTTGACAATCTCGTGTTTCTTTGCTATGTTTGGGCAGGACATATTGAAGGACCCAATCAATCATTCAAAAAATTGTTTATTTATACATTTATATAAATTTATCATTTATATCAATTCAGTTTGCCATTTGATCTTGGGGTGTTTATGGGGTTTCATGGGGTGTTCAGATGCAGTGGTGTAAAGTATTTGAGTAAAAGTAAATGTTAAATGTTAAAAAGTAAATTTGAGTAAATGTTGTTAACATCTGCAAATAACATCTGCAAAGTTACGACGCTCATAGTTCAAAAGCAAAGGGAGATTTTTCTCTTTTTTTGCAAAAATTGCTTTTTAATGACTACAACAAATGGCTTTTAGGGACTACAACAAGCTTTTTCACGGGATGGTGACATCACAAACCCTTAAATTTACATAAACCCTTCCCCCAGGAACACACCAATAAAGGGGGTGAGGCCATCTTGGGCTGCTTTAGAGAAGGGAAGAGTTGTCGTCGCGGTTTTTCACACCCGGAAAACGTTTGCATATTAAGCATCATTTTCACAATGCAATAGAAAAAAAATCTTTTGATTCTAGGCTGAAAGCGGCATGTTTTTGTGAAATGAAGCAGCAGGTGTTGTTGGGCTCTTGTGCACATTTTAAACTCTCCCTTATCACTGTTAGTACAATGGCCACCGCTACTCTCTCCATCTGAGAGGCCTGAAAATCCCACCGTCTCTGAAGAAAAGAGAAATGTGGGTACGAGTGTGGGTGGAGGGTGGAGAATGAAAGTTTGAGTACAGATAACATGCTTGCATGACGCTTACACTCAAACCACAGAGACGCAATGTGCGTAAAGGCAGCACTGCGACGCATTTATAAAGCTGTTTATTGCATGCATGTGTGTGTGTTTGAGCGGGTGTGAATTGTCAGTGCGTGCGTAAGCATGCAAGAGGAGAATTATGTGCGCACAGCTGTTAATAAAATTCATGAAACTGTTTAGAGGTTTGTGCAAGGTCATATTTCACCCCAAAATTTAAAAGAAAGAAATACTGAGAATAAAAATATTTATGATGTATTATTCAAATTAGGCGTGAAATTGCATTTAATTGCATTAATGGAACTACGTATGTGTGTTCATATTTTTTATTTAGACCTACTAGAGAAACAAAACAACCACACAAAAGATCAAATACACACATATATGGACTTTAAATATACCAGGCAATATTTCTACTGCATGTATGCACTTATTTTGTGATTTCATTGTTCCAGCCCAGTTTTTTATTCACTATTGTGACTAATTGGAATATATATATATATATATATATATATATATATATATATATATATATATATATATATATATATATATATATATATACATATATATATATATATATATATATATATATATATATATATATATATATATATATAAACATATATATAAACATATATATAAACATATATATAAACACAATAGTCACTGTTAAAAAAAAAAACGTAGCGTAATCGTCCTAAAACAGGCCTTTTATGCAAAATATAATTTCTTTTTTCTTATGTGAGGTGAAATGTGAGATTGTACAATGTTTTTGTAAGATTTGGCCAAGTGGTTTTGTGGTTTATGCTGCAAAAAACAAATGTGTGGTAAATGCCTGCAGGTGTGTTTATTTGTGCGTTGTGTGTGCGTGTCTGTGTGTGCACGATCCAGGTGTAAAGGCGTGCGCCACTGATCTACTGAGCTGAGAGTTGAGAGGAGGGGGGGGGCAAAGGATTGTGGGATGTTTTGGTTCCTGTTTCAGAGGCCTCTTAGCCTCATTGACGTCATTCACCACCCACCTACCAATACCTTCACTTCCTGTGCGTTTGAAAACGTCAGACGCCTCATGGTCCTAGCAGGAAGACACACACACACACAAACACACTCACATGCTGAAAATGGTGGAAAACTCTGCTCACATACGTTGCACAAGCATATTAAATACGAAATCAGAGTATACTGTATCTAATGTTGCGCAGTGCTCACGTAGACCGCTGTCCCTGATGGCTTGTTGTGTGCGTAATAACACAGCATGAGGATGTTGCTGTTATTTGATTTCGGGGGCTTCATTGCCTAATACTTTAACTGAAATGTTTCAGGATTAAATGTTTGACTTTCACTTTTACTCTTTTTTTACAACAGGTTAACTAATTAACATGGTGAGGCTACATAAGGGCTAGGCTGACACTGGCCCAATCAGATTGACAGCTAGTACACTTAAAGGAGTAGTTTATTAAAAAAAAAAAAAAAAAACCTTTGCCGATAATTTTCTCACCCCATGTGAAGATGTCCATGTCTTTCTTTCTTTAGTTGAAAAGAAATTAAGTTTTTTGATGTAAACATTCCAGGATTTTTCTCCATATAATGGACTTAAAGCTACAATACCTAAGATTTTATGCCGCTAGAGGGCGCTACATTCAAAACAACAACAACGGCTTTGCTTGATTACGACGTGGAGAAACGCGGAATGATGGGAACTGTTGTTTTCAACTCCACCATGGATAAAACAGTCAGATGGGAATCGAAAATTAGTTGTCATGGATGAGTTAAAGTTCGATTTCTATAAATGTTGCGTTTAATGACATGCTTGTTTTTCATTAAACTGAAATAACTGCAAGAAAAGTAAGGTTTAAAAGTAAATTAGTTATCACAGATGTTGGGGAGAGCCGGGACGGTTGAAACACTTTTCAGATAAATGTCGTTTTCGAAGATACAGTCAACAGTTCACATTGCGAGATGTATTCGCGGTGAATATGACCTTACGATTTTTCACATCATATGCATAGACAACAAGACATTCTAACAATAATACTAATTGTTTTGCATCGTTTACTGACATGAAATTTAATATACAGAACACAGTGTTACTCACCTGTCAAGTAAAATGCACATGCAAGATCGGCGTCTCTTTCTAGTTAGAGTTTTTCACGAAGTTCTCTCCATTTAGGAAATGCCACACTGATGTTGAGCTGGTTTTATTTTTCTTGTCCCAAATTCTTCTTGGGTCGTTTGGTTAACCCGTTCGTTGACGTTTGCATTTATGAGACTTGTCTTTGTCGACAGAACCTGCTGCAATCGCTAAAGAATAATTGTGCACCATTCCATAACAAACACAACAAGCTGACGTTTGTTGCTTGATAGACGCTAACGCACAACTACAACTTCCGCATTTGTCCAGGACTACACGTAGTACGAGCGGAAACCGAGGTAACGCGGATATGATGCGATTGACTGGTGACTCCCAGCTCACCCCTGCTCACACGCCCCGTTTCCTTGGTTAAAATCTCAATTTTCTCGCGATTTAAACATTGTTTGATACATTTGGAATATTGTAAGTTATCATCTTAACTAAATATATAACACTGGCCTTGTGATTTTGGGATATTTTAATGCAAAAATCTTAGGTATTCCACCTTTAACGGTTCAAGGTCCAAAAGACAGTTTCAGTGCAAACTGTTCAAAGGGCTTTAAACGATTCTAGACAATGAATAAGGGTCTTATCAATCTAATATTTATTTGCATTATTATTTTTTTATTTTCTATTTTTTATCTTTTTCCGAGACAGATTCATTCATTTCGTTCGTTGAATGAACCAAATTAATTGAAAAAGATTATTTCATTTTGATAAACGAGTTCTAACAGGAGAGCTCACTAACGCGCATCACAGAACAGAGCAAGGTGAGCATTTGAGCTTATAAAACTTAAATTTTGTTATTTAATTTTTAAATGAGTGATTGTTTCACTTGATAAGACCCTTATTGATCGTCTAGAATCATTTAAAGCCCTTTGAACAGTTTGCACTGAAACTTTCTTTTGGACCTTGAACTGTTTGGTTCCCACTGAACTGCATTATATGGAGAAAAATCCTGGAATGTTTTCATCAAAAACCTTAATTTCATGTCGACTGAAGAAAGAAAGACATGGACATCTTGGATGAGAACTTTGTAAGTGTACAGACCGTTTAATTAGAAGATACTTTATAAAGACAGTTCACTTCCGTTGTTGTTGTTTGTATACTGACAGGAGCCATCTTGTCACGACAAGTCAAACCACGAACGTCGTGCTAAGTGAGCTGAACTGTGTGAAGTTCAGCGAAATTTCTGAACTGTATGAACGGCATTCGGGGATCGACTTATCGAGACTTATCGATTTTCTAAGATGCTCCTGCTGTGTATACATGAAGTGAACTGTCTTTATAAACTATCTTCTCATTAAACGGTCTTACACTTACAAATTTCTCAATGCTTCGTTTTGCATGTAGGGACCCTCATTATGTTACTGTGTTAGTGTGGGGCTATTTTGAGCCTTGTTAGTGGTACAAACTAGCGATTTCATTTTACTTAGTAAATGCCCCCATTACTAGCATTATACGCTAAACAGTTTTTAGAGTTAAAACTCTTTACATTCGATTATCATGAAAACAAATCTCAGAAGAACGATTAACTAGGTACCGATGTTTTATTAGACCGATATTTTATTAGTTTTATTAGAAGGTTCATTTTACACCTCTGATTGGACATTGCATTCAAGAAATCAACAGATATGTTTGTGATTGGCTACATTGTTTGACTCTGTAAAAACACGTAAATAGAAACCTTTGACGCTCTCCAGAGCACAAACACAAATAAGCAAGGGATTGTTTGCCAAATCACCAATATGCTGTAATTATAGAGAAAACTGATCCTAGACCTGCAATTATGGCCAACTTTTCCCTCTAAAAGCAATCAGAAGGAGAAGTCAATTTGAGTTAAAGGGGTGATGAACTGAGAAATCAAATTTTCCTTGAGCTTTTGACATCTAAGAGGTCATCATATTATAAGAATATCCTGTAAGTTTCAGAACTGAAATCGTCCTTGTTAGTCCAATAAAAGCTTTTATTGACACCAGCCTCAACAAACGACTCGTTTTTAAAAGTGAGGAACTATGACGTCAATGGGGTTAAAACACCACCCCCGCAGAAGAAGATCAACGCCTACTTCAACACGGCCGGTTTAGCCCCGCCCACCGAATTTGCGCATTACACGCATAGCTAAGTAGCCTAACATAGATGCCTACCTCGTGATAAAAACCGGATTCGAGCTACTGAGCAATACAGAATATTGTGCAGTGCCTGGTTGTTGAATACAGTCGCTGCATAAGCTTCTTCTGGATTCCAATAGGACTGCATGGATAAACTTTATTTTTAATGACGTTCCAGCTGATGAGGTAAAACATCGTCGACTGTTCGCTTCATTTCACTGAGGATTGTTTTGTAAACAAGACTGAATTTGCAGACCGATTAAGAGTAAAGAGACGTGTTGTGCCGTCTATATTGGATCTGACAGGAATTGTACAAGCACACGGACTCTGGGTCGAACATGTATGGGCGAATCCGGTTGCCATTTGACAACATTGGGCGTTTTCCCCACGTGCACCGACGAGTGAGTTAAACTCATTATAATATGCAAAACAGTTATCCACTCACAGCAGTGGGCGTTTATTTCCAAGTCTTCAGGTGCGGCACGCCATAAAAACCGACCGTTTCTCAGGTAGGCTCACAACTTGGGTACAAAATAGCCTATTACTTATTCATTTTGATGTTTTTGAATGCAAAAACCAAGTTGACCTCAGACAACAATATAATAACATTTAAAAAGCCAGTTCATGACCCCTTTAAACAATCCCACTATCAAGTCACCAACGGAAGGCTAAGAAATTAGTTTTCTTTGAAAAATAAACAAATTCTGGCCTTGCAACTGACACATACGCCCACATTAAATAAATAATTAATTTAAAGGGATAGTCTATCCAAAAATGAAAGATGTTGTATGCACTTCTTAATTCCAGAACAGGATGTTGGTAATAAACAGTTTCAGTTCCCATTGACTTGCATTGTATGGACATAAAACACTATGGAAGTAAATGGGAAACAAACCTGTGTGGAAATGCAAATTCTTCTAAAAAAAACATATTTTTGTGTTCAGCAGAAGAAAGAAATGCATACTGTTTTGAAATGACATGAGGGGGAATAAATGATGAGATAATTTGATTTTTTCTGGTGGACTAACCCTTTAATACATAATAAGCACACACTCAAAGAGAGATAAACAGACCATAATCTATTATTTATTACCATGGTTGCAATTTATGTCTGTGGGTAGAAATGAACTAGGCCTCGTAGCAAAGGGACCATGGGAAATGACAAAAATGCACAGAATATTTCTTCTTATTTATTTAAATCTATCAAATCATTGCTATATTTTATCACTGTAAAAATATCCGTGATTTTAACAGTAAAATACTGTAAAAATGCTACAGTGCAAAACTGTTAATTGGTAAACAGAAAGTTTCCGTACTATACATGGTAAATAACTGTGATATAATTTGACAGTAAAATACCGTTAAATTTACAGTTTTTGAAAGTGAAAAAGAACAAATCGTTGTATAATTTACAGTGAAAAAACATAAATTGACATTCCCACAATTCCCTGTGTGACACTTCACATTTTAAGTATTTTTGTTGAAATAACTATGGTTCCTCATAGTTTTATTGTTTTTTTTCTAATCAGTTATGTACATTAGGGATTTATGTTACATTTAATGTTGTTAAATTAATGTTTATTGCATTTTATTTTATTTTATGTGTGTTACCATGATGGTGCTTAATGTTTGTGTGAATGACATTGTGCAGCTTCTTTAAATAAGTATTGCTTTCTACAAGCAATCACTTATAATGAGCTTGCTCATTTAACTCTCATCACTGCTGTGATGATTGTTGGTTGTCAGTGTATTATAATGGTCTAAATCAGATATCAATACGTCAATAAGTTGGTAAATCCACATTTTATTAGAAAATAAAATACGGTTTATTACTGTAATTTTTAAGTTAAGTCTGTAAAACCATTAACGTTCCTACTGTATTTTTAACGGTAAAGTTCTGGCAACCACAGCTGCCGTTTTTTTACCGTAAAATTTACTGGTTTATTTTTTACAGTGTACCGTATTCTGTGTCTGTATTTTTAGTTTAGCATATTGCATATTTTCACAAAGGAAATATAATAAGAACAATAATGACCGTAATTATTGTTGTTGTTGTTGTTGTTATAAAGTAAATAATGTTGTATCCAATGATGTCATTTACTTGTGGTTCATTTTAGTCATAATCGCCATCATCATCATCATCATCATCAAAAATAAACTACAAATTTATACGACAAACACACCCAGACCAACCAGACATACTGTCATGTTGCTTTAATAAGTAAACATCTTTCATTGTAAAAAACAGTATTCAGCAGACTCTATTGAAAACAAAATTGCCACAATACACAAGTTATGTATAACAAAACACTTCAGCTGCATGTCTTCGACAGAATCTGAAGTCACAGCTGCAGCAGAGAGAGAGAGAGATTTAATTTCCCAGTTTCTATTTTTTGTTGTCATTGTGTCGTCATTGGACCCTTTTGCCAGTGACCTGACCGTGAACCACGGCTTCATAAAACACTTCCAGAGAAATTAGGGAGGGAGCAGAAAAACAGAAAATGAAGAAAAGAACTTTCATCAGGAGCTCTTCGGGGAGAGAGGTCTCCTCCTCTGGCCTGTGTTTGTACTTTCTCATGTAAATCTGTCTCTCACACTGCCAAGGGCCCGTCATGCTGGAGAAGCAAGGTCGGGCTGCAGACTATCAGGATGAATGAACGTTTAATAACAGAAAACGCAGCTGTGTGAAATCACTGTCTGGACTGGGGCACTGCGATCGGGCTCATGACCATTTATTACAACAAGCAAAAAATAATATACAAAGAAAGTAAGTTTGTTAGGTTTACAAGTACAATACAAGTTTACAATACAAGCATTTAAGTATATAATACAGTATTTTGAATGAAGACAAGTATAGTGACACTTTCTGGTTTGTCAGAGGATAGTGGGACATGTTTATGTGATTCTTTGGTTACTCTATTAGGACACTAACACACTAAAGTGTCCACTAAAAAATTACCAAAACACCGGTTGGTTAAAAATTATAGCAAAATAGGCATTGCATAATGTCTGTTTGTAATGCTTTCTTCACACAGATCAGACTGGATGTGAATCTGTAAACAGTTTTTGTGGTCACCTGTGCTGATGCAACTGTTATAGGGTTTTTAAACCATATTAGCAACACTGTTGCAGGTTTGCTCATATTCGGATGAGATGTTGCAGGACGTGTAAACAACCAGTGTTCATGTACATGCCTGCATGTTAGAGTGTGCGTGTGTTTACATGTTATTGTATCTAAGACAGCGAGCTTATTTTGGTATGAAACCCTGGTGGTAGATTGTATTTTTATCTATTTATCTAACTTACTCACTTACTTACACTTATTTATTTCTTACTTACACTGCTTCTTTACTTACATTTTTTATTATTTACTTACAATTGCTTTTACTTACTTAGTTACTAACAAAAGTTTAACTGCAGCTTACCAAAAACTTCTTCCGCCTGGTAGCATATAATTTATTATAGTATATTTAGGGCTTTCAAACGATTAATCGCGATTATTCGCATCCCAAATAAAAGTGTGTTTACATAAAATATGTGGTTGCACTGTGTATAGTTATTTTGTATATATTTAAATACACACACATGAATAGATATTTAAGAAAAAATATTAATTATGTATAAAATATTTATATTTATATAAAATAGGAATTATATATAAATCTATATACAGTATATATATGACAATATTTCTTAAATATGTACAAGCATGTGTGTGTATTTATATATATGTATATATATATATATATATATATATATATATATATATATATTAGTGCTGTTCAAACGATTAAAATATTTAATCGCGATTAATCGCATTAATGTCATAGTTAACTCCGATTAATCGCACATTTTTATCTATTCTTAATGTCTTTTGATTTCTTTTTGTTACATTTTTTTCTCATTTTAATGCTCTTATCAACATGGAAAAGTGGATTGGCTTGTTTAGTGCAAATGTTTTTTTTTTATTATTATTATTGAAAATAACATTGGAATAGTGTTCAATTTCACTCTAACATATATAGCCTAAATAATCTCTCACACAATGCAACACTGTCCATCAATAAAAGGGTGAAAGAAATACTGACGAGGTCCTATATTGACGAGGGGTGGAGAATTTGCATCATCTGTGTTTGTGTGTGTGTGTGTTTGCTTGGCCATCATCAAGTGGTGTTTCAGGCTGGACGTGCTGCGATGATGATAGCTCAGTTCATAATGACAAAACATACAGATCGCTTTGGTCTTGTCAATGGGACAATTTGGCAACTTTTTAAAAGTAAACTTTACATTCAGAATCTCATTGGCATCCATTTCGGCGTCTCGCGCTCGTCATAAACATAAACTCGTCAAAACATAACGTTACTATTTGGCCCGCTCGCAAGCTGAAACGAGTGTGTGCGGCACAAAACGTCCTCGCGCTGCGCTCTGAAACACATTCATGTCAATGGTTTGCGCGCGCGAGGACATTTCGTTGCTTCTTCGACCAAAGCGCAAGCGGATCTAGCTAGACCGAAAGAAAACATCAGGCACGCCGCACACACTCGTTTAGGCTTGTCGAGCCGGCTTTGAGTGGATGACGAGCGCGAGACGCTGAAATGGATCAGGACGCATGCCGCGTCCTGTTGCAAAAGTATGTGAAAAAACTACAAAGTTTGCTAGGACAAAAAGACCGTTAATCGCGCGATAAAAAAATTAACGCCGTCAAAATGAGTTTGCGTTAACGCCGTTAATAACGCGTTTAACTGACAGCTCTAATATATATATATAATTATACACAGTGAGTGCACCCACATATATTATGGATGCGATTAATCGCGATTAATCGTTTGAAAGCCCTAATTATATTATATTATATATAACCTTGTTAACTATTAATCCATCATAATAGATTTGCATAAGCTTCAGCTGGAGCTAACTTCTGTACCTGAACTTATATACCACAAGGATATATTATATTATATTATTTACAAAACTTGCAAATATGCCATTGGCAAATATGCAATTACCAATATATATTCAATCAATTTTACTACCCTTGTTAAGTATTTTAATATTTATAGCTCAGGGATCAATTATTACACTGCTAATGTTTCCTGCTCAAATTGCAAACACATTTATTGTTGTTCTTGTTTTGATATTTAGGTCATTCTCAGATTTCTGTTCCCTAATCTGGTCTGGATGGTTTCTCGCAGTGCAGATCCAGTCCAGAGTTTCGATCCACCCAGGCTGCAGAGCGCTGGTGCGGGTCTTAAAGCGTGCACCCTGGTTAGTATTTGAATTATGCCATTGACGTCAGCAGAGCTGTAAAGCTGACCGGCGTCCCTTCCCTAAAGTAGTTTCTGGCCAAAAGCTCTCTATGGTGCATTGTGGAGGCTGTCAAACAGGCACAAGATGAGTTGCAGACGTGAAAGGGAGCAAGAATGAAAGAAAGCAAAGGAGAGGAAGTGTGTGAAAAGAGCTGTTTGCCGGAGATGGAGCATTAGATGTAGGTTGAGATAAAAACCACTGTTGTAGACAGTGAAAGTAAGACCCCTGAGTAAGTGTTTCGTAGGAGCAATAAATGTCAAATAACCTACACAAGACCCCCTCAGCCCATAATGCAGATTGTGTGGCAAAACTGAAAAAGGCCCACATGAGGAATAAATTGTGATCCTTTGTTTGTTGTCTTTTTTACCAAGTCCCATTATTCTCCCAACAAAAATTATTTGTTTTATCAATGATGATATTTTAGATAATTGAGTAATTTTTTTAATTGTTAGCAAGTCTTTTGTTCGGACGGCAGATAAGCATGCCCGTCATTTTTGGCAGCCGGCCTGAGTGCATTTGACCCCGATGACACAGTGTTGGTTCATGGAGCTGTTTGGCATTCTAGTCGTCCTGCCCACGTGCGAAGCCCAGACAAACAAAAACAAGAGTGGGATGGTGAGAGCCAATGAGCCGTGCCAGAGGACAAACATGTGCTCGCCTCTAGAACGTGATCCAATGAGCTGAAACTCCACCAATCCATCAGCTCCAACAAATAACCTCTGCGCTTCGTTCATTTCTGTAGGGGTTAGACATGTGGGCAGGGGTCCCAGACTGTCATTATTTTTGGATATGCCATTTGGATCAAAATAACACTGACATAAACATAATAGCTGTAAAGATGCACAAAATGGGTCAACAACGTGACAAACTTTTTTTCTAGCTGCCAATTTAATCAAAAATACAAAATGTGATTCACACATACTAAATACCTTTTATATTAAAGGGATACTTCAGGATTTAGCATTAAGCTTTGTATTAGTAGGAAACCTGTAGTATTTTCGAATTACCGTGCTTTCCACCCTCATATCCCCTGAGACGAGAGATTTATGTTATGTTATGCTCCGCTGATAAAAAAAAAGTCATTTTGCGTCATCAGAGGATGTTTTGGCCAGAGGCTAAAGACTGCAGTCAGTAGTAGGGGCTGTCCCGCATGTCCTCAACCCGCCCATAGAGGGTGTGATCTCACTCTCAAGGTGCGTTACATTCGAACCGTAAGTGGACTGCGAAGTGGACTTCACAGGGTATTTCGCACATCTTAAGTGAGATTCCAATTCAAAGGGAACGAACATGTTCAGTTCGAAGGGCTCTGCAAACAGCATAGGGAATAAGGGAACATCTATACATCACTTCACAGGAAGCCAGTGAAGTCCACTTCAACTGATATAGAGCATCACAGTCCCGCCCACAGCCGGTGCCTGGAAGTAAAAATTCAATACAATTTCTCCATTGACATTTGAGATATAAGCCATAAAATCTTAACCATACATGGTAGACTTAAAATCAGCTACGGCTGTACTAAGCGATTGTATATGCTCATATAAACGCTAAAAGTTCATGGGGCACTAACCTTATTTTAAGATAAATGCCTTTTATTTGCGATGTATTGGATAAGTACTTCATTACCCACAATACTGAACAATCCCACAATCCAATAGTGATGCATCTGATTGGTGGAAGTTGTGTCACATGTCTGAAACCCCGCGAAGGTACGTGAAGACTAAAGATCACGTAATGACGTAGGGCTAAGTTCATTGGTCGCACTTCTGAGACGCCCGCGCCATTGGATGTGCCGTTGCCACAGCTTAGCTAATGAGCGAGCAAGATACTCAATGTTTTTGCATGTTGAGCTGCAAATGCGTTTGCTTCAGTAAATCGAGGAAAGGAGTTTCCCTGCACATTCACTATATAAAATTCAGTGGAGGAAAAGTTCACGTGGCCGTCATCAGATTTGGAAGTCGCTCAAAAGTTTCTTTCATGGTGGCTTCAGTCGACTTTAGTGAGGCGCGGTGGTTTATGGGAGGAGTAGTTCCTTTGCTCGGAAATGAAAATATGTACACAGGCTTGTACCCTCGACTTTTTTGGATTTTCTCTTCGTTTTTTCACTCGAAATGATGTGTTGTGTGCTTATGAGTTCAGCCGTAGCTGTTTATCCTCAGACATGCTCTAATATCTCTTTAGATGTGGATTTTACAAAATGTCAATGGGAGAAATGAATGGGAAATTTTCTTCGGCACCAGCGCTCTCTCGGGCTGTGGGCGGGACTGTGATGCTCTATAGACCATTTTGCAAGATGTAAACAACACTGGTCCAGAAACACTTCCTGTTTCAGTTTGTAACTGTTTTCTTTATTCCACATGTAAAGAAAACATCTTAAAGATGTCTGTTTAACGTTTGATTCAGTTATATATGTTCTGTTGGTTGTATTTTATCCCAGCTTTTATGTAGTGTTAAAAAACTGAAACAGGAAGTGCTTCTGGACCAGTGTTGTTTACATCTTGCGAAATGGTCTATACCGTGTTCAGGGAGTAGAGATCAGTGAACACTTGTGTAGGGACCCTGTCCGAATGGAACGCACCTTCAGAATGAACACATAGTGTCAGACATCTTGTTTTGGAAGCTAAGCTAGCAAGCTCTTGTTGTGTGGAGAAAGCTGAGTAGTAGAGGTTACCATCCTCTTTTTCCTGGACATGTCCGGCTGTCAATGTCCGTGAACACACAATTCCCACTATGGTTTTTTGTAAAGAGAATCAAACAGTAGGCCGATCAAACAAAGTCAGACGCAGTGTAGACCTTAGCAAGGAAGGTTCGACTTCTTATCCTGTCGATGTCCAGGGGTCCGGAAATTTTGTTTAATCGAACTGAATTAATTCCGATTGGTAAATTTGAATGTAGTTTTTTATGTGAACGCTAAACAAGTGATCGGTTGATGTGCGTTTTAACATTGCTAAGAAAATTCCCGCTCCTCAGTGAGAGATACAGACCGGTAACTGACGTCTCACAGGTGTCGACTCATCGGTAATCACACCACCAGCCTCGCGACGTTCTCCCACACGGCCCTCAGTCGTCCTGCTCGTCACAGTAAACATGATGAATGGCGACTGTCGAACGCAAAAGCCGAATCCCAGACATTTTGGGCGATCTTGAAACACATTTTCATGCAGACTTATTACGGAGACTCACTAGACTTGTTGTTTAACTACTGCGCTCTGTTACCGGTGGGCGTGGCCTCCTAGGGCAGCGAAGCAAGTGCATTCTGGAAGTTGTTGTTTTTCATCCACGTAAGCCAAAAATACATTTTCTGGCTTTTCTCAGTCTGAGAAAGCAGTCTCAGTCTCAAAAACAATTTCACATTTCTTTTACATAAAAGACCCCTTTTAAAATACACATTCATCTTTCCAGAGGTGAAGTCTCAGAACAAGCGTCTGCAGATTCTATGCAATGTGATGTCATATAGATACAGTCGGTTGGTCTGGAACGCGCCCGTGGAATGCCCGTGGGGAAAATATTGGCTAGGCGCTTATTAAAATACATGGGACAATCATGCCGAAGAGTTGCTTTGTCGTTTTCTGTACAACCAATAAACGAACAAATTATAAATTGAAGTTCTACATCCTTTCTAATAAACATACAGAACCGGATAGGAGAACATTAATAGTTTGGAGTGAAGCATACGTACAATTGGTCAGTGACAAGGTTTTATGGACTTATAGTAACTTATACGTAAGTTTATTGAGTTATAGGCTTATGTTACCGGTAGCTACCGCAATGTCTTACCTGGAGATTCAACCAGATAACAATAGTTTGAAAACGACACCTCTGGCCATTTGGGTCATTGACCCAGTTTTTAATTAAATAAGGGCAATAATAACCTATTACAGTTCATTTTGCAATGTACCTTTGCCGGTCGGCAGGCGTCAATGACTCGCAATATGACATTTTTGTCATTCAAATACATACGATTGTCGCGCTGCTTTCCCCCACGCCGACCACGCCCCCAACTATGACGCGTTGCAGACTGTCTCTATTGCACAGGCCCCGCCCCGCCTACAACAGCTGACAGACTCCTCCCTATTAGCATAGACCCCGCCCTTAATGAGCTGTACACAGTCCGCCATGTCTGTCACCTCGCCAGTGCATTTAACATAAATATCCTTGCTTTTTGTGTTCATCATTCGGTGGCTCTGATTGTAGACTCTCATTTGCATTTAAAGATACATGCACAAAAACAGCATGTTTTTCCTTCCACTCAAAAATGGGCATTTACAACATGGTATAATAAATTATCTATGGGGTATTTGAAACTTCACAGACACATTCTGGGGACAGCTGAGACTCATATTACAGCTTGTAAAGAGGGGCATAATAGGTCCCTTTTAAACCCATAGTTAAAAGAAAGACACATGGTCTACAGCCACAGTCTGTTTCAGTTGGATCCGTTTGAGAAGGCATTTTACCGGCATCAGCCTGTCCACTCCATTTTGAAATGACATTGAATTGGCCATGACTATCAAAAGCATCTGAATCATACATCTGTCGTGAGTTTTCTGCTTTATGACTCACATCCAGCAGACCGGTCGGAAACGAGAAGCGGCCGACTCTTTGCCTCTTTATGGGCGAAATCAGGAAAACCTGGCCCATATATCAGCCTTGCGGCTGGGGACACGAGGACACAGAGAGGGCAGTGTGCGGCAGGAGGGGGAGGAGGGGCGGCTGGAACGGCCAAACGCTCTGACAGAGGTGGTTTTGTGGGACAGAGAGGATGCTGGGTAAATTCACACTATGGTTTTTTTGTAAAGAGAATCAGAGCGGTAGGCCGATCAAACAAAGTCAGACGCACTGTAGACCTTAGCAAGGAAGGTTTGACTTCTTAAAGGTCAATGGTAAAGAGTCTCAACGTTCACTCAGTGGTGATGTACGTCATGGGGTTGGGCAAAAGGGAAATTGTGAAACACCTCGTGACATTTACTTTGAGTCTAATAATCAACTTGTCTACTAGTGTAATTGTAGGCTATCAGATCTCCAGTTTCAGTCATGAAAATGTGCAATGTCAGTATGAATCTGGTTAATCAGTGTTGACGTGCAGACGCCTGTAGGATTTATGTGTTTGAAGTTTGATTTTTGTTGCTACTATTGAACTTTTTTCCTGTAATGAGACAAAAATTACAGAAGAGAGTATGCAGAAATTGATTTGTATAAATGAATGATAATACTGTTCTCTTTGTTTAATGAAAGTTATGCAAGCCACAGGACCAAAAATGTTCATTTTGAACAGTTCTTTCAACGTGTACATATTTTTGACTGTTGTGAAAGGTGAGATTCATCCTGTTTTGATAGGAAACAATGTTCTGGTGTTGTCAAGATTATATCTGCTACTGTATTTGTTGCTGTGGATCTATTGAACTTTACTCTCTTTAACCCCTTAACTGTCACTTGCCCGTATACGGGTAATCTAACTTTACTTCACTATATTACTATTAAATCCTAATCTAGTCATGACAAACTATATATCGTTGGAAAGGTCTAAGACTCCTAAATAGATATTTTAGTGCGTGTTTCTTTCTTACAAATTATGAATGAAGAGTAATATTTGAATTTATGACAAGAGTGCGCCTCAAAAAATCAACGTCATTATAGGAGTTTCTGAGCTTTGTCACAAAAAGTCAACACACACACTTTTAATAATTGAAACTTTGATTTTTAGTTCTAAAAGTTCATAATAAAACATAATTAGTATTTGTCAATAAAAAAAAATATATATATTTTAAAAAGTAAGATAAGAAGTCCTCTAAAAAGTATAATATATTATATATATAAATATCATTTTTTATTATTATTATATCACATATTTTAGTAGTTATCATAAATTAGGTATCATTTGAAAGCTTACAAACTTAGAATTCATCCTGTGAGACCCGTTTTGAAATTGGACTTTGTGTTACCATAGAAACGGTATTTTTTATTAGGCCCCTCCCCTTTTGAGCATCATCATTCATAATTTATTATCAAAACCTTTTCTAATCTTGACAAAACACATATTGTCAGAGAGGTCTGAGTCTCAAGGTTCCATATTTAGTGACAGAAGTGATATTTTGATAGAAATGTATTAATTTGTATTAATAAATAAAAAATATATTAATACATTATATTTGATTTACTGTAAATTATAACTTCCATAACTTTTTCATACTTAAATTTTTTGAAGTGCTTTCACTTCAATTTGGGTATATATTCCAAAGCAATCTTGAATTACAACCATTTAAGTGTGTATAGTGCATTTCAATGTCAATTATCAAAAAGGGGGGTGACAGGTAAGGGGTTAAACCAGGTGTTACGCTATAACTACAGAAAACACAATGTGCATCAAGACAGAAAATCAAAATCAGAAGATTGAAAGTTGATTCATGGTAGATTATAGTCATTTACCATACACAATACATTAGAGATTATATAAAAATAATTCATATGTTCATATGGCTATATTAATTTGCTCAAAATACAACCAGAAACGGTAATGCTGTGAAATAGTATTACAATTTAAAATAATGTTGTCTATTTTCTCGTATATTTTAAAGAAAAAAATGACATACACTCTAAAACATGCTGGGTTATTTCAACCCAAATTTGGATCAAATATTGAAAAACTGGGTTAATTGGGTTAACATTTTAAATTACATTTTTAACCCAAAGTTTGGGTTTGTCCATATTTTACCCAAAATTGGGTTAAAACAACCCAGTATTTTTTAGAGTGTAAATTTTAAAATAATTATTATTATCAATGTTGAAAACTGCTCCTTAATATTTTTGTGGAAACCATGATACAATGTATTTTTAGGTTTATTTAACCATTTACCTGTCACCCCCCTTTTTGATAATTGACTTTAAAATGCACTATGGTTGTAATTCAAGAATGCTTTGGAATATAGACTTAAGTTTGGTCTTGTTTTAAAGAAAACAATCAGCAGATTATTACTAAAGTGAAAGCACTACAAAAAATGTAAGTATGAAAAAGTTATGGAAGTTATAATTTACAGTAAATCAAATATACTTTATTAATATATATTTTTAATATGAAATAAATATTTTACAAAATATGTTTTACTATAAAATTACTATAAAATGAAAGCTATATATATAACCAAGTTGTGTTCCAAATTTGAAGTTGATATCACAAAAATTAAAGTTCCCATGAGATTTTGTTTAGTCGTAGTACCAAAAATAGCCACCGGGTGCCATTGAATTCCATTGAATTTAATTGTATGCATTTTGCCATAACAAATTAATAAATTTCTATCCAAATATTACTTCTGTCACTAAATATGGAACCTTGAGACTCAGACCTTTCTGACAATATGTGTTTTGTCAAGATTAGTAAAGATTTTCATAATAAATTATGAAAGATGATGGCCAAAAGGGGAGGGGCCTAATAATAAAATGCCGTTTCTATGGTAACGCAACGTCCAATTTCAAAACGGTTTTCACAGGATGAAGTTTGTAAGCTTTTAAATGATAACTAATTTATGACAACTACTAAAATATGTGATATAATAATATTTAAAAAAATATATTTATATATATATAATATATTATACTTTTTAGAGGACTTCTTACCTTACTTTTTAAAATATAATTTTATCTTTTTTTTATTGACAAATACTAATTATGTTTTATTATAAACTTTTAGCACTAAAAAACTAAGTTTTAATCATTAAAAGTGTGTGCGTCGACTTTTTGTGACAAAGGTCACAGCATACGGGCCAGTGACAGTTAAGGGGTTAATAAATAGAAAGAACAAAAGAGCAGCATTTATTTGAAATAGAAATCTTTTGTAGCATTATAAATGTAATTTAATGTACCCTTTAAAAAAAAATAAAAAAAAACGTAGGACAATATAATATTTATGTTTTACAAATTATACTGCTCTCCTTGTGCGTTTCCATGTGTGAACACAATTCAGCAGCAAGCCAAACTCCCTTCAAATAAAGACTGGAGTAGGGTATAGTTTTCCAGAAACTCCTGATGTTTACTCCAATATGATTCAAAGAACAGTGAAACTATCAGAAACAATACACAAATAAAGTGCTTTTCATAAACAGAATACAAAATATATACACAATATAAAGGCTAACAGAGCAGAGTTAACGGTTGAGCAATTGGTGTATAAACAAAACTTAATTATTACCAATATAGCATAGAAAATGTATAAAATATTCTCCATTTACACATTTTACAATGGTTACTTACTGACAATGCTTTCGAAGGCATAAACATTAAAGAAAACTGGAGCAGCAGTCACATGGAGCTTATGCTTGAGAGAGTTGAGTGAAACTGAAACTAAAATGGCTGCACCCTGCTTAGTCAGGTAATTTTTCAAAATTAGAGTCCCAAGTAAAAAACCTATAACGCTTAACGCAATTAACATAACACAAATATCTAAAATCCCCTGATTTTACCTAAATGATCCTAACCATAATTTTAGACATCAATAGTTGCAGTGGCACATGCTTGGCTTCATTTAGGCCGCTGGTGAAAGTTGTCCAGTCGTTGTTCTCTCTCAAGCTCCCGTGGCGATGACATATTGATGCCGTTATTCGTGTGTATCCATGCCAGGCTTCAGATCTACAAACACGGCTTAAATGGACTCCATATGTGAAACATCTTGAGCGCAGGAGGCTTCTCTAAAATGACCTTATTCATCAGGAGTAATGCACTGTATATCCCTCACAGACGTCAGCAGGGTTAATGCAAACCCTTCGCTCGGTTTCACAGCGGTCGCGCACATGGTATCCGGAGCTCATCGTTGGATGTGGTCACTTTATTGTAGGTGCTCGCTGGAACTCAGTGATTAACTCATCAATTAAACTCAAGGGATAAACTTTATTGAAGCGTATGCGTTCGTGCTAATCGACACATGTGGTGTTTGTGCCAAATGACCAATCATAGGAGCATGATGATGAATACCATAGTAATTAAATGGCTGTTTTAGTCAATTCACAGCTGAGTGTTTTGTTTAAATCAGGCCTTTTTTCTTGTTAAATGTTTGGTTTTAAATGACATTGGTTTGGCTTAAGATATTATTTGTGATTTGAAAAGGTAAAATGTTATGTGGGGATAATATGAGGTCTGAACAATGCTCAAGTGCATGAACACAGGAACTTCTAATCTTGATTCATATGCAACTGCATTCCTGGCTGTGTCAGAGTGCAATTCATAATGCAAACGCAAAAACATTTGCATTGTCAGCATTGCCAGTTTGTTTTTAACAGTGGAATTACATGACATTTCTGGTTTTGTATAGCCACAAGATAATAAACATTAGACTTGTTTTCATAAAACCATTGTGATGAAATTCAAAATAAAAAATAAAAAACAGAAAATATTGTGGGATATTACAATTTAACACAATTGTATATTTGAATTAGGGCTTTCAAACGATTAATCGCGATTAATCGCATCCAAAATAAAAGTTTGTGTTTACATAGAATATGTGGGTGCACTGTGTATAATTATTTTGTGTATATATATATATATATATATATATATATATATATATATATATATATATATATATATATATATATATATATATATATATATATATATATATATATATATATATATATACATGCATGTATATTTAAGAAAAAAATATTATTTATTAGGGCTGTGCAAAAGTTAATTGCGATTAATCGCATCCAAATAAAAGTCTGTGTTTACATAATATATTTGTATGTGCTGTATATAATTTTTTGTATATATAAATACACACACATGCATGTATATATTTATGAAAATGTGTTATTTATATATATAAATATTTATATTTATATAATATAGATTATGTGTGTGATATATATATATATATATATATATATATATATATATAGAGAGAGAGAGAGAGAGAGAGAGAGAGAGAGAGAGAGAGAGAGAGAGAGAATTTAAGTGCAAATAATTCTTAAATATATACATGCATGCATAGGTATTCATATATACAAAATAATTATATACAGCACACACAAATATATTATGTAAGCACAGACTTTTATTTTCGGATGCGGTTAATCGCAATAAACTTTTGCACAGCCCTATTATTTATATATAAAATATGTATATTTATATATAATATAAATCATATATAAATCTCTATACAATATATGCATGACAATATTTTCTTAAATATATACAAGCATGTGTGTGTATTTTTATATATATATATATATATATATATATAATTATACACAGTGCACCCACATATATTATGTAAACACAAACTTTTTGGATGCGATTAATCGCGATTAATCGTTTGACAGTCCTAATTTGAATATGTAATTTATTCCTGTGATTTAAAGCTGAATTTTCAGCATTATTACTCCAGTCTTCAGTGTCACATGATCCTTCAGAAATCATTCTGATTTGATGATTTGATCCTCAGACTTTACTCATAAATTGAAAAACAATTGGAAAATCTTGAGGGAACCAGCGGCGAATTAGTCTTCTGGATTTTGAACGTTATCCCTACACCCTTACAGATCTCCTGAATTAGTACAAAATCTCCGGAAACAAAAAACACCGGCAAAGAAGCAGCAGTTCAGTATATTTGTCTGTATGTTCAACGGGTTCATGTTTGCTGTGTATCGATCATGCATTTGCATTTGTCTGACCTGAGACTTCTGGTGGTTCGTGTGCAATAGAGATCCGTGAGCAAAGTTTGAACTGGAAGCCGGATGAACTTGTCAGTGCAACATTTCTAAGGTCATCCTGCAACAAGGAGGGGGAGTACATGGTTCATTTTGACAAAATTTGCAGGCTGAGGGGACACTCCAGCCTGAGTGTCGCACAGAAATCCGCTCCACGATTTAGCGGCGTCTCAACCTCTGGGGAAGTGGTTTACTTTGCTTGGCTCCTGTTGAGCTTTGACTGGATGCTGGCCAGCGAGGGGAGTAAAGTTTGCCTCTCGGGTTGCTCCTGCAAACACAGCCCCGGCTTTGATTTCATACCTCCGTCTAGTTTGCCCTATCAGGGAATCAAAAGAAGGTGGTGGGGGTTCCATGAGTCCTGATCTCTCGCTAAATCCCAATACCACCTTGGAAAAGGCTTGTGTCTATAAAAGATCAGAGGCTCGCTGTAAGTCTTTCATTGCAGAATTTGTAGTGGGCGTGATTCATTCTTCTCAGATTTAGGCCTTTTTACTGTTGTCCTGTCAACTCTTTGTCCAGCAGTCTTGTATATACAAAATGATCATTTTTTAACTTGTTCAATTAGATCAAATGTTACATTTGTCAAAAAAAAACCTTAAAAAAAAACTTTATACTTATTTTTAACCCCCAGAGTGATTTTGTTGAATTGTTGATCCCACGATTCACTCACCCTCAAGCCATCCTAGGTGTATATGACTTATTTTTTCAGCCAAACACAATCGGAGTTATATATAAAACAGTTTTGATTTTGAAGCCCAAAAAGCACTTCCATCCATCATAAAAGTAATTCATATTGGTTCCAGAAGGTTCATAAAGGCCACTCTATTGCCGGATCTAGACCCGCGTACGCCCGTTAACAGAAGCCAGCCAAATATGGATATTTTTCTTACGCAAACGTGTCACTTCTTCAGACTTTATTAACCCCCTGGAGTCGTACTGGATTACTTTTTATGGGATGATGCACTTTTTTGGGGCTTCAAAATCTCAGTCACTATTCACTCCCATTATTAAAGCTTGGATATTTTTGGGTGAACTAACCCTTTAAGAAAACGAGACCTACTTACTGACTCTTATGTGAGTTTTTTTTGTGCATTATTTTCATTATTTCATTACATTATTTAACTCTAACTCTCATTATTGCATAATAAATTCATTTGAATTTATAATGAATATATTAAATGATAAGTAAAAATATTTGTATTTAAGTATATTTTTAAAGGGTTAGTTCACCAAAAATGAAAATGAAGTCATTAATTACTTAACCCCATGCTGTACCAACCCTGTAAGACCTTTCGTTCATCTTCGGAACACAAATAAGATATTTTTGATTAAATCTGAGAGCTGGATCACTCCTCCATAGACTGCCTAAGGGACTGGCTCTTGACGGCCCATAAAAGTCATTAAATAAAAAGGTTTAAATATTCCATGTGCCTACAGCGGCTCAATTATAAGTTTATCAAGCGACGAGACTACTTTTTGTGCGAAAAAAACAAATAACGACTTTATTTGACTATTCCATTACTTCCTTATGGGCGCATGCGCGAGAACTGAGACGAGGACATTCTCATTCGACTACTTCTTGTTACCGGCTGCTCACCGCTTAGGAGTATTACCGCCCCTACCGTATAAAATAGGGTGGGAATCTCTAGGCACCTCACGATTCGATTCCGATTACTATTCAGAGGGCTTCCGATTCGATGCTAAATCGATTATCTTAATATTTTTTGTCTGTGACTATAAATAGCTACTTTGCTTTAAAAGTAAAAAGTAATGACCCATGAAGAATTAATAATATATTTAATTAACATTGCAAAGAACTAACAGGAAAATAAATGTGTGCCTGAACTAGCAGCATACTTGTTATCCATAGTTTTTTTTTTTTCTCTCCTCAAGTTGATGGGGACCAGCAACTGTTTGGTTACCCGCATTCAAAAAAAAATCTTCTTTTGTGTTCAGCACAAGAAAGAAATTAATACAGGTTTGAACAACATTAGAGTAAATAATGAAAGATTTTTTTTTTGTGAACTATCCCTTTAAGGACGAGCGGCAGTACTATTTATAGACCAGCAAGCGACTTGTACTAAATGTGTTTAATATAGACGCATATTACACCAGATTTTCTCTCAAATGTTTGCTTTCACTTTAGACATAGCCAATTCTGTTTATGTAAACATTGTATGTATTTAACAGTATTAGCAGAAGACTCGAAAGATAACTTAGTCCAGTGTTCAGGCGCTGTTTGACAGTGCCTGTGAGCGTCGGGAGGGCAAGGCTATGCAAATAATGAACTTTTGTGAATTGCAGTGTCCCGGCGTACCTATTCATTAACGTGTGATGTGTAGGCTACGTCGCGTTGTACAGTTGAGACAGATGCGCCAGAACTGAACTGATAGAATGCACTGTAACACGATACTACGATATTTCTCCAAAAGCAGATAGTAGAGACATTTTAATCGTCCACGATCAAACATCGCACACCCTCCACACGTCAGCTTTTAACGAGGAGGGTGTTTGGATTCGGCGCTCAGTCATCACGTCTGCGTCTCTGTTATGTGCACGCCACTGACGGTCCGGCCACTGCACTTCTGCGCTTCAGAGTTCCGTCTTTCACGTTGCGTCAATATTACATTATTATAAATATATATATTTTTTTTTTGAAAATCGATTTTTGACATTTGTGAATCGATTCAGAATACACGTCCGCATCGCGATGCATCTAAGAATCGATTTTTTCCCCCACCCCTAGTATAAAATGACGTGCTGATATAGCCGGAAGCACAAAACTTTCTGTTTACAAGCAGAGGAAGATGCGCGCTGTACAAACGCTTTTCAATTACCGTATTTTCCGCACTATAAGGTGCACTTAAAAGCCTTTAATCTTCTCAAAAAACGACAGTGTGCCTATAAGCGCTCCAGATATATAATCTGGAGCGCTTATATATGGATCATCATCTTATACGGTAGGGGGCGGTAATACTCCTAAGCGGTGGGCAGCCGGTAACAAGAAGTAGTCGAATGAGAACGTCCTCGTCTCAGTTCTCGCGCATGCGCCCATAAGGAAGTAATGGAATAGTCGAATAAAGTCGTTATTTATGTTTTTTTCGCACAAAAAGTAGTCTAGTCGCTTGATAAACTTATAATTGAGCCACTGTAGGCACATGGAATATTTAAACCTTTTATTTAATGACTTTTATGGGCCGTCAAGAGCCAGTCCCTTAGGCAGTCTATGAAGGAGTGATCCAGCTCTCAGATTTAATCAAAAATATCTTTATTTGTGTTCCGAAGATGAACGAAGGTCTTACGGGGTTGGAACAACATGGGGGTGAGTAATTAATGACTTAATTTTCATTTTTGGGTGAACTAACCCTTTAAGTTAAAAAATACTGCATTACACACTAATGTAATGTAACTGTGTAACAAATGTGTTTTCCCCAGTATTTTAAAGTAACGGCTGTATTGTGTATTAAGTTTAAAGGAAATGTTAGTTAACTTAATGGAAACCATCCATACACTTACACTGCAATCATGAAAATCAGCAATGAAAATAATGTAAAAAATAAAAAGTAAACTATTCAGACTCATTATGATAATGAACACCTGGAGGGAAAATGTGCTTAATCTAAATAAAAATAAAAAATGCATTATGGTCTAAAAAATTTACCCTAAATGTTATTTTGGCTTGAAATATGACCTTTTTTTAAAATCAGATTAATCCATCAAGATAATTTACAAACAAGATAATTGAGCGTTAATCATTTTCACTATTCTCTCCTCATTTTGCTTTCAATGAAATGCATTTTCAGTCAACAGAAGAGGAGAGAAATAGGGAGATGCGTTTTAGAGTCCCTCCCACTAAGCTCCCCGGGTCTGAGGCTCATTGACACATCAGCACAAGGCGATGTGAGGAGAAAGAGACTGACTAGCTGACAGACTGCACAGTAGGTGAGTTTGGAGACACAATGGAAAGGACTATGCAGCGAGCAGTGAGCTAGTAATCCAGCTGCTCTCCGAACACAATGACTACATCAGCAGCGCTCGGCCCACCATGAAAGATCACTGCGGACTACCTTTTCAGAAGACGGATCCTGAATACATATCCGTGTGTCTCTTACCAGACTGAGTCCTACCAGAAGCTGGCCGTGGAGACCATGGAGGAGCTAGACTGGTGCCTGGACCAGCTGGAGACCATCCAGACGTACCGCTCCGTCAGTGACATGGCCTCCAACAAGGTGAGATGCTTTCTGCATGTTTGCATGCTTGAGTTGATGCAAGTTTGAATTAATGCTAACTTTCTTGGTTAGTAATAGTACTTTTTGATGCCTTCCACATTTGTCTGTTATTTCAAAGCCTGAGTCAATGTTTTGTTGGTATAAATGAGATGGAATTAGGAGGGTTTGATACCCTCTTGTGGTATTCTGCAAACCCTAGTAAAGTATCTTTAATGATGGTCTATCATGCAGTCTTAGACAGTCTGAAACGTTTAGTCATCTTATTTCCATAGTGCACCAGGATTGGTTAGTCACAGCTCTCAAATGCAGTTTTGAATCTTGGAATTTTTATATATATTTGGTGCTGATGCATGGATAGAGTATGCGGTTGTTCATGAACTGTCTGGTCATGTCTGTGAGGTTAATAAGGGGAATGTAATTGATGATGAGTTCTTGAAATGGGATCTAGATATGTCGCAAAACATTTACACTGCAGGAAAGCATGCTATTAGAACTTGATTGATTCCCTGATTATTACCCAAAAATGTCATAAGAAACACTAAAATAATGTGTATTAATTGTTTATATCCAGTTTGTTGTCTTGGTGAGAGGAATTTGGCTCAGTCGGCTATTATTTTATTTTAAACACATGAATTCAACTTTGTACTGTAAGTGTGGGTGGTTATGGATTCAGTGGATTTACTGGAATCTGTGTTGAAAGGAAACTGTTGAAACACTCATTAATTAGAGTCAAAAACCAAATGCTTGAAGCAAGTTTCTTTCATGCAGGCATTATTTGAGTACTACCATGGCACTGACCTCTTTTTCTCTTGTGACCTCATTGCTTTGTTTACCCTGATACCTAATCAGATCTAGATATAGAGCATAGAGTTATAGAGGACATTACCTCCCTGACATTGAAGCATTCCAGACTATATAATACTGCATTTTATCACATATATATACATACATATATACACACACATATATATACACACATATTATATATATATATATATATATATATATATATATATATGATACAAATTTTGAAAATGTGCTTAATTCTACATTATTATAAATGTATTGTGGTCTTAAAAATAGGCTTTAAAAAATACTGTTGTTAATTATATTTAGCAAAAATGTATTACATTGAAAATGTAACATTAAAATATAATTGATATAATAAATATTTTAAATGTTTAGTTACTTTTTTTGTATTACCTAGGCTGGAAGATATAAAATGAGTTGGTGCATGGTATAAATTTCATAATTATACAGAATAAAATACTTTAAGTACTATGTACTTACATAAAAAAATAAGTACAACGTATTATTGTGGTCCTGTTGTATTGTAAAACACTTTTGCTGCTATTGAGGTGTGATACGGGGTAAGGTTAGGGACTGGTGTGGTGGTCAGGGTCGGTTTAAGGGTAGGTTAAGTTGTGAAGAAAAGGGTTAACTGTGTAATTACAAATGTAATTACATAAATTAATTACAGCTGTAATTACATGCTGGCATTTTTAAAATATAAGTACAATGTAAAATGTACACAATAAGTCCATTCTATCAAATTATTCATTTCAATGCAAGTACATAGTACTTAAAGCCACTTAATATAGAGTGGACCAAATACTTTACAGAATTTAAGTCTATTTCATTATATTATGTGATTATATTATATTATATATAACTTTTTTTGTTATATTTGCTACATATGTACATCGTATATGTTATATATAGTGAAATATTTTAAAGTTATATTAGTAGTTGCTACACAGATTGCAGAAATAGGTTACACTTTATTTTAATTTTACCTTTATAGTGTAATTATACATTTAAGTACTGAGTAATAGTAATTAACTACATGTATACAATAGGGTTAGGTTTAGGATTAGGGTTTGGTTTAGTTGCATGTAATTATGCCTAATTTATAGTTATTGCTATATAAAAACATGTAAAGTGTAACACATACAAAACAATAGTGTTACCAAGTCTTCTTAAAGGGATAGTTCACCCAAAAATTTAAATTAGCCCATGATTTACTCACCCTCAAGTCATCCTAGGTGTATATGACATTCTTCTTTCAGACGAATTCAAGTTATTAAAAAAAATTGAAAAAAAAGTGAATGGCTGGATGACTTTGAAAGTCCATTAAAGTGCATCTCTTCATGATTAAAGTTCTCCACACTGAGAGGCATTCTGAAGTGAAGCAATGTGTTTGTGTAAGAAAAATATCCATATTTAGAACTTTATCAACTAAAATAACTAGCTTCCATCAGACGTCCGTAACGCATCGCTCAATTTGACGGAAAACATTTCGAGAACTTTAATCATGAATAGATGCGCTTTAATAGACTTCCAACACCAATTCACTCCCATTATCAGGCTTGGAAGAGCCAGGAATTTCTATTATAACTCTAATTGTATTCGTCTGAAGGAAGAATGTCATATACACATAGGCTTCAGGGTAAATCATGGGGTCATTTCTTTACTTTTTTATCCATTTAATAAGTTCTGGTCATATATTGTATTGTTTATTTCAAAGTAATGTTATTGTTAGTATTGTTGAAAGTGGAAAGGCGACACATTATGAGATCCATCTACGTTGTGAAAGTCCTCAATTCACGTCATTAAAAATGAACAACAAAAGGCTGAGTCTTCTTGTCACGCCTTTGAAGTTGTGTGAGTAGTAATTGAGTCAGATCCACCCATGTGCGCAGTCAGAGCAAGAGTAGCGTGGTCTCAGCGCGCCTGTACCTGAGGGAGGAGGGCTCGTCGTCTGCAGCGAGGTGAATCAGTTAGCACTTTGTCTAAGGCATTTCCTGACAGCCGTCAGAGTGAGCTCACAGGCACTGCCTTGCACATGCTCACCAGTACTACACGAAACACCTTCGCTGCAACAATGGGACTGTGCTACTCGGAGAAAAAGATCAAATTTGATGTGCTAAAAAGCTGGAGAGAGGTGAGATTTCGTTGGAGTGCAAAGTTTTTGTTTGTTTTGTGGAATTTTGCTCTGCGGTTTAATCCGTCTCAGTTATCGGAGTTTGGTTGTCCTCTTTTGTATAAGATATGTTGTTATAAGAAATGAGATGAGCTCAGTCTTTCGTTTTTGGAAGTTTGAATATGTTTAGATGTGTGCAAAACTTAAAATAAACGAATTGCCACACTCTAAAAATGGCTGAGTTGTTTTAACCCAAATTTGGGTCAAATATGGACAAAATCAGTAATTGGGTTAAATGTTTAAATTACATTTTCAACCCAACATTTGGGTTTGTCCATATATTTGACCCAAATTTGGGTTAAAACAAACCAGCATTTTGTGAAAACGGGGAATAGGGTAGTAGTTCGACTCTCTTAATTTTGTTTAGCATTATTTCAGAACTATTTTTATTTAAGTAAGCCATTTGAACTGATCATTCATTTAAAAATGTAATTAAACTAAAACATTTTTTAAAAACTAGATACTTATTTGACAAAACATATTAAATGTTAAAATTAAACATTTGAATATATTTGAAGTATTAATTATAAAGGGTTACACTTTATTTCGATAGTCACTTTAGACATTCTACTAACTATAAGTAACTTTTCAACTACATGTCAACTAAGTGTCATTAGAGTATTAGTAGTAGAAAGTCAGTAGACTGTTAGGTTAGGGTTAGGTGTTAGGGTTCAGGTTAGGAGAACAAGTTGACTTGTAGTTGCTAAGTTACTTATAGTCAGTTGAATGTCTGTTGTGAGACCAACAAAATAAAGTGTTAGCAGATATTAAGCAGACAGTCTACTCATACTCTAATGATAGTTAGTTGACATGTAGCGGCAAAGTTACTTATAGTTAGTTGAATGTCTAAAGTGGACTATCAAAATAAAGTGTTACCATTATAAATAATAATCATATTTTGTTAATTAATTTTTTTTAACTTGTTGACCTCGGTTCAGACAGCCTAGTTCTTCTATAATAACAGCTGAAGTGTACTTTCATTACATTTATGCATTTAATAGATGCTTTCATCCGCAAGATATATATTTTAGCAATTTTGCATTCCCTGGAAGTTGCACCATGACCTCGCCGTGGCTAACATCATGCTATAAAGTTTGAGTTTCAAAAAAAAAATAGCCTGTTGCAATACTTTCCTGAACAATATATTACGGAAATACAGCTGATGTGTCAGAAAGGTCATAAATGGTAATAATGTGGAGGTGGTGCGGGACTGATTAATAATCTTTATTAAAAAAAAAACATATTACTTCTGGCTGGCTGGAGTTTTTTCATGCAAACACTCGGCTCTGATTATGTGAGAATTTTCTCTGATATGATTATTACTACAGACCAAATAACTGTAAAGTGTTTTTGTACCATGCATGTGCATTGCATAAAAAAAATGTGCATATACAAATTGAAAAACCTCATTGGTAGTCTTGCATGTTAAAAGCTGAGCATTGTGGGTTTTGTGTGTTTGTGTGCATGTATCCGTCTTTGCTGCGGCAAAGGATGTGGAGTGTAAAGACGAGAGAGAGAGAGAGAGAGAGAGAGAGAGAGAGAGAGAGAGAGAGAGAGAGAGAGGAGGGAGACGGAAAATAACAGAGATAGAAACAGGACTATATGCAGCAGATATCATGGAACTCTGTCTGGATTTCTCCTTATTGTTGCTGTTTATGGGAACCTGGCTGGAATGTGAAAGAAAATACAGAGGGATGAGTTTAGGAGAGTCAGCACCGGGCTTTTGTTTGAGCTGAGAAGAGTGTGTGTAGAACTTAAATGAAGAGAGGAGTTCAGGATTTAGGCACGAACTGTGGACTCCATCATGCCTGAAGTCAACTACCTGCTCTCGGTGTCCTGGGGTTACATTTAAGGTGTGTTTGTGGGTTATTAACCGGCGCATATTGTTTGGAATGTACTGGTTGTTTAATATGCTTGAGTTTCTTCCATTGCTTGGACTGAAAATGGAGAAATCCAGAAATATTTATACCGTATGAGTTTAACAAGACTTTTCTTGTTTGTTTTAGTTCAAGAGGATGTTGAACCGGGAACTGACACATCTGTCTGAGATGAGTCGCTCTGGAAACCAGGTGTCCGAGTTCATCTCCAACACATTCTTAGGTGAGTCTGGGCTTTCTTTTCATCGTCTTATAACAGGCAATAGCATTGATAGCATTCACACAGTGTTTTTACTGCAGAGTTTCAGACATGTGGGCTGAACTGAGAAACCAAAACATCATGAGAAATATGGTGAAAGCCATATCTCAGATGGTGACAGAGATAAAAGATTGTGGATAACACTTCTCCATGAAAACACTGATAGCTAGAGAGAAGTTTTTCAAACCAGTCTGATCTGGTTTGGCATCTACGCAGCGAGAGTGTGTGCGAGAGAAAGGAGAGCTGAAACTGTAGTTAGATGTCACGGGGTCACTGCACTCCCCTAACCCTGCCGTCCAGAGCCCTACAGCCTACGCGCTTACTCATCAACAGGGAGAATTTTTAGACAAACACTCTTAATATGCAGTGTTACTGAAAGCTCACACACAGCCCAAGCTCTCCTGACTGACAAACAAGAGGTGTTTAGAACGAGAGAAAAAAAAGTGTGGTTCTTGGATGTTGACGGGAAAATAAATCAAGAGATTTCTCTCTCATCTCAGGAGTCTCGGATGTTTTTTTCAATGCATGTTTTGAGTATACACTTTGTTTTTCTTAAAAGACCTCAGTAGGACACAAGTACAATAAATTGGATTGGAAAAAAATAAATAAATATATACTTCAGACCAACTTCAAAAAATACTTTTTATTCAGAAAATTACGGTGGCGTATTGCATTCACTTGAAGAAAAAAAATCTACTCTGTTTTTCTGAATTAACGACTTAATTATCTCAGAATTACAAGATAATTTTTCATGGAAAAAAGTTTTTGCTCTGTTTTTCTGAATTAACGACTTAATTTTTCATGAGAAAAAAAGTTTTTGCTGTTTTTCTGAATTAACGACTTAATTTTTCATGAGAAAAAAAGTTTTTGCTCTGTTTTTCTGAATTAACGACTTAATTTTTCATGAGAACATTTTTTTACTCTGTTTTTCTGAATTAACAACTTAATTTTTCATAAGAAAAAAGTTTTTGCTCTGTTTTTCGGAATTAACGACTTAATTTTTCATAAGAAAAATTTTTCATTCAGAAAAACAGAGCAAAAAAAAATTCCATGAAAAATTAACTCATTAATACAGAAAAACAGAGCAGAAAAAATTCTCATGAAAAATTATCTCGTTAATTCAGAAAAACAGAGCAAAAACTTTTTTCTCATGAGCAAAAAAAAAATGTCTCATGAAAAATTAACTTGTTAATTCAGAAAAACAGAGCAAAAAAAATTTTTCTCATGAAAAATTAACTCGATTAATTCAGAAAAACAGAACAAAAAAATGTTTTCTCATGAAAAATTAACTTGTTAATTCAGAAAAACAGAGTAGATTTTTTTTTCTTCAAGTATGTAAATGTATTGGTTTTTTGGCTTGTTTCAAACCTTGAATTGTAATTTAATGTTAATCAAAAATACTCTCTCATACATCTCTCAAGCAAAAATACTATTTAAACAAAACTGTTTTTTTTTGTTTGTTTGTTTTTTTGGGGGGGGGGGTCTATGGGAGTGTTATTTGCTGACAAACTGAACAAAACGGGTTTAATTTCAATCTGTAAACCGTTATTTTAGATTTGACCAAAATAATAATACACTGATGTAACCACTAAGATTTTGGCTGCCAGCTTCTCCCAATAAGACCATGGCTTTGCTGATCCAGCTTTACAGTCCCAGCATAAACCAACCTGGGCCATCATTCTGGTCCAAATGTCTGCAACATGACATCATGACTTTTGCGTTAAACATACACGCCACTTTCAAGTCAAGTGGCGTGTTATCTATACGCATTTTGAGCTACCCGCATGTATCCGCGTATGTCTACGTCATTAACGTCAGAGTGATTCCGCGTGTATGTCAACGTCTTTAAATGTCCAAGTGAAACGAAGCAAAATGTAGATCTACATCTGGGAAGCGATATTTTTTTTCCTAGAATGGTAGGGGAAGACTCATAAATGCTATTAACCCCAGTGACGGGTAGGTTTAGGGATGGGGTTGGGGTAGGTCATATATTTATATATCAGTAATATCGTTAAGTCAACAGCGTTCATAAACAGGCGATTATGCGTGTTGATAGCACGCCAAAAATGGAAATACGAATTGGCGTGTCATACATATGCAATTTTAAGAGATCAGTCTGCTAAATGGATATTTTCAGCTAGGAACACTTAGGTGTTGCATCAACTGTTGGTCTTGTAGGTGGCTTGCACTAATATCAAACTTTTTGAGGCGATTTGAACTCTCTCAATGAGTCTGAAAAGTCCTGGCTGCTGTTGTGGATTGAGTGTGCGAGTGCTGAAATGAACAATCTCATGAGTAACCGGCCGAAACCTCCCCCCCGTAGATAAACAGAACGAGCTGGAGATCCCTTCGCCCACTTCGAAATCGCGGGAGAGGAAGAGGAGGCAGCAGCAGCTGATGAATCAGATCAGCGGGGTGAGGAAGGTGACGCATGGTCCTGGTCTTCCCAGCAGCAGCAGTACGGCAAGGTTCGGCGTAAAAACTGATTTGGAGGACTTGCTCTCTAAGGTATAGTTGTACATTACAGACCACCTGTTGTATGGAAATCGTGCAATTTCGTCGAGTTTGTACCGTAATTGGACGGATCCTATTTTGCTTTATGTAGGACCTGGAGAACATCAACAAGTGGGGTCTGAACATCTTCAGTGTTTCAGAGCACTCTCACCACCGGCCTCTGACCTGCATCATGTATGGCATCCTTCAGGTTAGTACTTAAAAAGCTCATCTTTAAAAAAGAGTTTTTTAAAAATGAAATGTAACTAAAGCATGTTTCTTTTCATGTAGGAAAGGGATTTAATGAAGACATTCAAGATCCCGGTGGACACCTTTGTGACATACATGATGACCCTCGAAGACCACTACCACGCAGACGTGGCCTATCACAACAGTCTACACGCGGCTGATGTGGCCCAGTCCACACACATCCTGCTGTCGCACGCCCGCACTGGAGGTGAGAGACTCGAATATATAGCCAGCCGTAGCCCTTTGAACTGATTTGTCTTTAATCTTCCTTATGTGTGAACCCTCTAATCTCTAAACAACCCGCATGTTTTGTCTGCAGCTGGTTTTCGCTTTGTCTTCTCTCAGTGCAAAAATAAAACTTGAAAAGACAAAGCTGCCTTTTATCTACAAAATATTTTGTTTTATTAAAGGTCATTGGCAAACAAAGTCAAAACTGAATCTGTTTCAACTTACAGAGTTTGTTTTATGATGCTTGAACAAGTACTTGACCAAGTTGATCCACGTCATGTAACACAGTCCTTCCGTTATTTTTCACAGGCAGTCTTTACAGACCTGGAGATCCTGGCCGCTATCTTTGCAGCAGCCATCCATGACGTGGACCACCCAGGGGTTTCAAACCAGTTCCTAATTAATACCAGTGAGTGTGTTTTATCTACTCCTCCCTTTACATATTCAAGACTGTGTATGCTTATGAGTCGAAACTGCTGCAGTTATTGCAACTCAAACCATATGGAAGAGCAAAGCCTCAATGTTATGACTGTTGTGATATGACCATGCCTCTCTTTACTGCAGACTCCGAGCTGGCGCTCATGTACAATGATGAGTCTGTTCTCGAGAACCATCACCTAGCGGTTGGTTTCAAGCTCTTGCAAGGGGAAAACTGTGATATCTTCCAAAACCTCTCCAAGAAACAGCGACAGTCTCTCAGGAAAATGGTCATTGACGTGGTAGGTAAAAATTACATTTATAAAATGAAATGCAAGTATTTGAACTTGAAAGAGCGTTGAGAGCATTAGCTAATGTTAACTAATAGGACCTTGTTGTAAAGTGATACCCACCAAACATTCACAGTAAAAAAAGTTGCTGCCTTACACTTTCACTGTAAAAATGAATACGACTGATTATGTTAAATCTAATCAATAAAATTGAGGCAACAGATTACAATCAATATTATTAATTACATTTAACAAATTAGAATTGAGTAATAACTAACCAAAATAATTACTCAAAAGTTAACCATTTAAAATTAGTAGAGGTCACACATTTTTTAAAACAAAAATATCAGAAAAACAGACTAACGTCAAAGATGAATTAACACACAAGACACCTGATGATAACGGTAATGCTTCCTTTTACAGTACAGTACTTACAGTGTACTTACCTAGAAAGTACTGCTAATAAAAGGTAAGTACATGGAACAGGGGTAGGTTTAGGGGTAGGTTCAGGGTTAGTACTAGTTATTACCCAGTAATTGTAGTTACTAAAATAAGTAAGTACATAGTATTTACATGGGTAACTGGACTGTAAAAGGAAGCGTTACCATGATAACAAGCAGAATCGCCGAAGGAGAAAACCGTATTTTTAAGTCACCATTATGGAGATCAGTGTGTGTCCAATTCAGAATTCTTAATTCTTGAGTTCTTAATTCGTCTTTGACGTCAGTCTGTAAAAAAATGTGTCAATTCTACTAAATGTAATTGATTAACATTTAAGTAATTCATGTGGTTGGTTATTACTCAGTTGTTAAATTTAATTAATAATATTGATTGTAATCTTTTGCCTCAATTTTATTGATTAGATTTAACATATTCAGTCATATTCATTTTTACAACTCAACTCAACTTTGATGTTTAAGTCATTTCAACTTCAACTTGTATAACTTTTTGAAAAATTGCTTATTTTATTGCTTATAAACCTTATTTTGATGAGTTAAAGCATTGTAAAAACATAAGCGTATAACTTACTGATCATAAAACGTTGTACAGTGTAGGCCTAATTAGGGTTGGGTATCGTTTGAATTTGAACGATTCTGATTCCGATTCCTTGTTTCGATTACGGTTCCTAACAATTCTCAATTCCGATTCTTTTAAGAGGCAGGGTCAAAAAAGTTTAGCTAACCTTGCTAACCAATGGTCTTTCTGAAGGACATACTCCTTCTGTCACAAATACTCCTTTTGTCACAAATGTTGAATTTTGCCGAGATTTCGTTATTTTTAGAAAAGTGAAGCCACACTTTGGACCGCCGACGTAAGCTACTCATGTTCAACTCGTGCGGTTATGCCAACACTTCCGGTCAGACGCTTCTTTGTTGCTGTTGTTCAGAGGTTTCTTCTTCTGGTTGGCGGACTATGAATATCGAAACTAGGAATCGAAATTTAAACTTTTGAACGATTCCGTGAAAAACGGAAAAGTTAGTCCCGGTTCCAAGTCGATACTCGATTCTCGATACCTAACCCTAGGCCTAATAATTTAAAATGTACTTTAAAGTAAAACTGTTAATTGAAGTTTTTCACCCTTACACAAAACTCTCACTCGCACAGATTCCAATTGAAATGACTGGGCCTGCAAAAATGCGTAGAACAATAGTAAATCTCCCAACTAACTACGTCTCCATCTCTCTCAATAGGTACTAGCGACAGACATGTCCAAGCACATGAGCTTACTGGCTGACTTGAAGACAATGGTCGAGACCAAGAAGGTGACGAGTTCAGGAGTGTTGTTGCTCGACAACTATACGGACAGGATACAGGTGAGTCTTGGCTTATGTGTCCTCAACAACAACATTCAGATCTTCACTGCTTCCTCGATATCATTCAACGTCATGTCTCATATTGTCCACAGGTCTTAAGAAATATGGTTCACTGTGCCGATCTCAGCAATCCCACCAAGCCATTGGATCTGTACCGGCAATGGACGGACCGCATTATGGAAGAGTTTTTCCACCAGGGTGACCGAGAGAGAGCGAGGCATGGAGATCAGTCCGATGTGTGACAAACACACCGCTTCAGTGGAGAAGTCTCAGGTGAGCATCCATCTTTAGCATACTTTTTGAGCACTTATTGTGGAAATAATATACTTGAGTGTGAACTGAATGGAATGTTTTTCAAACGTTTTACTGAATGTTACTTACAATTCAATTTATATTAAGTTCAATTAGTGCTTTTTTGACCAACTTAAGTAGGCTTACATTTTTATAGGCCTGTGTGCTTTCATGGTTGTGATAGTTTCATAGTTTTATAGTCCAGCAATTTGCATGTGCTTTATGTTGTTAACTGTTATGTTGTTTATGTATGTTAGTCAACACATCAAAATAAGTGTACTGTACATGACAACAGATTATTCAACTATTTAAAAAGCACCTTAAACATTATTACAAAGTGGACTTTTAAAAGTGTACTTAAGTGTGTTAAGAAACACTTAAGAAACACTTAGACCAAAGTCTCGACAAGTCGAACCACGAACGACGTGCCAAGTGAGCTGAACCAGAGAATGTCTAATTGAAGAGAATTGGCACTGGCTGGTTACTTCCGGTTTCTGGACTGGCTGCAGTAACACGTCTCTGTCCATGCGGGGCGCTCGCGGTCGAGTGCAGAATGAATGGGAGTCAATGGGGTTTCACCCCCAGAAATTCACTCCACTTTTCTCAAGATGTAATTTTTTGTCAAGTAATTTGAAAGTTGCATTCAAAAGGGAGGGCTAATATAATACACTCAGCTGAAAATTGCATTTTTAAGTTCACTTATCTGTTCTAAAAATCCGTAAAAAAATTAGATGACGTCACACAATAGCAGAATGCTAGCGTGTTCCAGCCAACAACGGCCTAACCTGTAAGAAATCAAAAGGACATAAGTATTCGTTCATTCGACTTTTGGCCTATAATCTATATTGAACTTGCGGAATCAACAATAAAATCTATGTTAATTTAACGACAAGCAGGTGAAAGAGACACATTTAGCCGTTTAGCCCCATAGACTCCCATTCATTCTGCTCTCGCCCGCGATCACCTCCAGTGGAATTATAATGGAACTGCAACCAAGATGATACACAATGGGGCTAATAGGAAGTGCCAACCCAGATAGCAAACTGACATTGAATCAACGTGGAAACATGACATCGAAACAACGTTGATCTGACATTGTTTTGCTCATCGAATTAACGTTGAACCAACGTCAGACGCGTCATTCTTTCAAAACTAATGGAAAATCAACTTGAAATCAACGTTTTTTCAACGCTATGAAAGCAAACCAATTTTCGATTTTCATTTAGCTTTGAAGAATGCCGCGTCTGACGTTGGTTCAACGTTAATTTGATGAGCAAAACAATGCCAGATCAACGTTGTTTCGATGTCATGAGAGACGTCGTTTCCACGTTGATTCAATGTCAGTTTGCTGTCTGGGAAGGCTCTTCGTTAGACGGGCTCTGGCTGAACTGTATGAAGTTAAGCAAACTTCTGATCTGTATGAACGGCGCTCGTGGTTCGACTTGTCGAGACTGTTTTCCAAAGATGGCTGCTGCCTGTATACATGAAGAACTTACAAAGTTCTTAATGCTTCATTTTGCATGTAGGGACCCTCATTATGTTACTGTGTTAGTGTGGGGCTAGTTTGAGTCTTGTTAGTGGTATTAACTAGCGATTTCTTTTTACTTATTAAATGCCCCCATATACTAGCGTATACGCTAAACAGTTTTTAGAGATAAAACTCTATGCATTTGATTATCATGAAAACAAATCTCAGAGAACGGTCGACTAGGCACCAATGTGTAATTAGACCAAAGGTTCATTTTGCGCCGGACGAAGTTCTCCTTTAAGTGCATTTCTTTTGGTCAAGTCTGGTCATGTCTAGAAGGGACTTATCATGTGTTTGTTTTCCTTTTAGGTTGGTTTCATTGACTACATCGTGCACCCGCTATGGGAGACTTGGGCGGACCTGGTGCATCCGATGCGCAGGATATCTTGGACACTTTAGAAGAGAACAGGAACTGGTACCACAGCATGATACCACAGAGTCCCTCCCCTCCCTTTTCGAAACGGGAACTGACGGTGGAGATAAGTTTCAGTTCGAGTTGGAGGACGAGGAAGGAGCCAAGCAGGATACAGAGAACCTCTTTGAGACAGACAGTGTTGAGACTGTGACGCGCTCTCCTTCATCTGCCGAGACGTAGCACTTCACTACATGTTGGCCGTATTTGATGACAGAGTAAAGTGGAGGAAGGTTATTCTCCTGCTATCTGAGAATCCCACTGAGGACCACTGTGTCTTGGGACTCTGCTGTTGTTGCAGAGCCTATAATGGGGAGCGAGCGAACATCCTACACAATATAGTTTTCACAGAATTAGAAAAATCCAGTCAAGGTGGATGGACGGGCGTACCCCCAAAAGTGCCATAAGCTGGATTTCCTAAATCAACAGGTGGCAGTGAAGAACTGAATGTTGGAGTGGGTTTCTGTGAAGCAGAAATGCCGACCCTCATGTAAGAGGGGTTTGTACTAAAACATTAAATGTACTTTTTTATAAAAACAAAAAAGAAGACTTTTTGTACTTCAGAAGTGAGGAATGTCGTCATGCTGAAGCAAAAGCATGTAATTCCCAGTCCTGTATTGGGAATGCAGTCTTCCTAAATTTTAGACAACGGAATAATCTATTTCTTGTGCCAGCATACTTTATCTTTATTTAATTGAACATTTTTGTACTTTGTAACACACAGTTTCTCTTTTAAAAGGCGTTCTTATAAAGCGATTCCTCTGGTACAACTAATGTGATGTTTTATGTCGTATTACAGTAAGTAAAAAAGGATCCAAAGAGTCCAGCATTTTAGTGGTTACTCTTAAGGAATGTCCTGGGCTGGATAGAAATCAAGCTCTTTTGATTGTATTTATGGCAATTATGTTGATTACCAAAGAATACATAATGTGTTGAGTTTTCCTTCTTGTATTGTATTTCCATTGTAAGAGCCATAGAGTACAATAAGAAACTACTTTTTTTTAACTGTTGGATAGTTCTTTGGTAACTGACATCATCCCACAGATGCCGTTGATCGAGCTGCACTAGTATCGAACCCAGATCATTCCTTTAAAACCACTTTAATTTGGGAAACAAACATCGCTTAATACCGACAACCGGTTTATAACTGTTTTTTATGTACTATATATTTAAAAATGACCTCTTTGTGTCTGTAAATGTCACTAAGATACTTTTGTGTCAAGAAACAAAAGAGACTTAAGATTCAACATTAAAAATGTCAACTCTTACATGCTTCATTTCTAAGAATCCAAGCTGTTAATATTCACGGAACAAAGTCAACAATAAACCTCAATTACACAATCACTGATGTCAAACAATGCGGTTTCTCCTGAATGTGCTTACTGGTCAGAAACGGATGTGGTGAACGCACGTCATTCTAGCTGAGATTAGCCTTTAAATCAACAAGTATATATATATATTTTTTTTTTTCCCTAAAGAGATGTATACTATTTGCTTCTGCTTATCTTTTTTGATAATGCATTATTATGTTTATTTGATCCACAGTAGCATGACTACATGTTCCCACAGTCCAACTGACGCAATTTACCCAAATTGAAATTACGGTTACAGTATGAAGCTAAAACGTGTCTTTTCTACTCATGTTTGTCATTGTGAAGCGGGTGATGAACAAGCACACTGTGGAACAACTGTGATTCCACTGGTGGAATCACTGTTATCTCCATTATTATTATATTTATTATTATTATTATATTATTATTGTTTTTAGTATTAATCCTCTGTTAAAGTTGTGTTGCACATTTCTTATTTGTCAAAAAAAGAGAGATTAATTAAACAAAGAAATGAAAATGTTTTGGTCTGTAAGTGATGTAATTTATTTTGCATGCTCCATGTCTTTCGGGCCTAGAATTGTACTGAACCAAATGGGAAAATTTGTCACTGTAACATTCCTCAACATAATATAAGCCATGTAGCTACAAGAAAAAAATAGTCTAACTTACAGTAGAAATTACAAAAAGTACAATTGTCAGAGGAAGGAGATGGATATAATTCCAGCCATCTTATTAACAAACCAAAAATAAAGAAGGTAAACTGAACTGCAACCTGAAGAGGGTAAATACACCAAATAATGGGGGACTCAGGGCCGGCCCGGTACAAATATCAAGTATAAAAAAATATATATAAAACAATGGCGGAAATCATAATATTACATTTCTTTTCAATGCAAATGGATAAGAGAATCGATCGCGCAGCCGACAAGGAGTGCGTTTCGTGTGAATGAATGAATGTCACTGTCTCTCCCTGTTAATTTGTTTGGTCTGTTCCGTTGCGTATCTTGAAACACGCCCCCTTTCACGTCATGGGCAAACACAACACAGACAGCCGCGGCGTGCACTGTGCAGATGAAAGCCGACTCCCTCGCGTCGTCACCTGTGTCGCGGGAAAAAAAGCTCCATTTGAACACCGAGAGAACTACAGCCGACTGTTAGCTAGAGGTAGATGCTGTGAAATGCTTCAAATTAACAGATTATTCATTTGGCGCTAAGAGTTGCAGTTTCAACAGTTTCTGCACGTGCATCTGAAGGCGAAAGTTACCCCCCCCCTGACTAGCGTTGTGTTGTTTAAAATAAATGTTTAAATAGCATATCGTTTTGTATTGTGTTATATTTTTATGCTGCAAGTGGTGTTAAAAATATTGTGCACATTAATGAGCCAATTTGTTATGATGTGGGATGTGGTGGTACAGAGGCCGAGAAAGCTCAACGCGTAGCTACTGAATGAAAACGCATGTAAATAGAATAAACACCTGCAAATTAAGAAAACATCTTCATCAGTTTCACAACACATATGTGCACCAAATACTCACAACACCATCCAAATACAGAAACACGCAAATAACAAATCTTTCCAGGGGCACCAAATAAGTGACTAACCCTTACAGCTTAAAAATCTACTTTATGTATTTATTTATTTTTGCAAAACGTACAGAGATTACATTTTTATGACATACAACTTGTATACAATATTCAAAATGTGTTAACAATATGTTCAATGTCATCAGAATACTAATGAGAAAAGAACAATGAGCTGAAAACTTAACGAAAATAAAGATAGAGAAGAACATGAAGGAAAGATATGTATCTTTAATCCGTTACACTGTAAAAATTGTTTCATGTTATGTTTAAATTTTTCATGAAGAAAAGTTTCTTAAGAAATATTAGGTAATGTAGGGTCCAAAGTTTTAAAGTTGAGAGACACATGCACACATATTTTAGCGCTTCGTCACTTAGGCCTATTTGGTTTACCTGGAAACATTCCCATTGTGGTCTGTGTTATTTGCAGCGCGTTTCTGTATTTGGTTGTGTTGTGAACTTTTGCAGTGCATTTCTGTATTTGGAGCACACATGTTGTGAAACTGATGACGATGTTTTTTTTTTTTTTTAATTTGCAGGTATTTGCTTCAGTTGCAGCACGTTGAGCTTTCTCGGCCACCGTACGGTGGGCTGCTGTGGGCCAGAAAGTCCATGGCCACTTTTTGGTCCCAGTCTGCCCCTGGGGACTCATCAATCAACTAATGACAACAAATGAAAAGCAGGAACAGGAACAAAACCACAACAAAGCATCCACGTAACAACAATGCACTTTTTGTGTTCATGTTGCATCGTGAAACACTTTTGCTGCTATGGAGGTGGGAAACGGGTAAGTTAAAGCTCAAGTTTGGTGGTATATGAGTAGGTTTAAGGGTGGGTTAAGATTTAAGGGAAGGGTCAAAAGTGTAATTTTAATTCAGAAATGATTGACAACTGTATTTTTTTTAAAAATGTAAGTACAATGTTCTTTAAATGTAAGTATATCTAGATTGGTGAGATTTGTGGTTTAGTCATCAGACTCTGTCAGCTAAGTTAATATGTAACTTTGGATAAAAATTTTGATTTTTGTTAATGTATGTGTTAATTGAAGACTAGCAGTGATGTAAAAAGTCCTGATGTATCAAAAGTATGCCCTTAAAGCCAACAGAAATCCAAGATTGTTATTAAAAAAATATTGAACGCTTAATTAAATGTCATGTTATTGCATTTATTTAATGCATACATGAAGATGGGTGTTCATGTTATTTCCCCTGATCACGCTGATATAATAACAAACACCAAAAACAGAATGAAACAATGCACTCATTCACCACATATCAGCGTAGAGATCATGCAGACGTGACAGCAACCACCACCTAGAAACAAACAAAGTGCATCCTGCTCAGCAAGTTTCATTGAGTAACATTTATACTAAAGTTTACCAGTTTTGTTGATGATCAGCTTCAGCAGGCTGACCTTTGCGTAGCGAACACTGTGTTTTGACTGACTGTATTTAAAGTTGTTCCAAAGCATCTTAAGATATCATGGGGTCCACTCTAGACATTTGATTTGATTGAAACAAAACCCTCACGTTTAAATTGCGTTATTAACACATTAGGGCTGTGCACTCTAAAATCAAATGCTTTGGCATAACAGCAACATATGCAACAGTTTGCATCAATCTTTTTGGCATAACAATTTCTGATGACATTATATTCAACCAACAAACCACACTGAATTAGAGGAACTTAATTTGTGGAGTAAGTGAATTATTCAAAGAGCACATAGGCCTATGTGTTCTAACTAATTTCAACATAATTGAGAAGTGGCCCTGGAACCAATTAATCTTGTCTAACCACAAAAACTTCAACATATTTAAAAATGTCAAACATAACAGAATTAAACTAGCCTGACTTCGTCATACTCATTTTTCTATCTGGAATATGAGTCTGATATCGCTCCGATTGAGCTTTGATTATGAGGCGTGTCTTAACCGAACCAGGAAAAAACAACAACTCTGCACTCAATTGGATAGTCGGTAAACCTACAACCAATCAGAGCAACCTAGTAAGTCAGCTACTTTGCATACAGTTGTCAAATACAGAACGTAGCCTAACTTTACTTATTTTAGAAGTTAAATAACGAGTGTTGCTTCTTTTACTTACTCCTTCATGAGAGCGACCAAAGGAGAAACCACAACAACCACAGGCTTTTCATTACGTCCCATCTTCTTAGCCACCGTCAGAGCCAGCTGATAAGTTACACTTTTCCCGAATCATGTGGGACGGCAAAAATATCTGTTCGGATCGAACTTGTTTCGAATGCCTTGATTGCAGTTTTCTGTTTGTCTATTAAAATGAATGTGCTGTCAATTTATTTCACAACAGACACGACTGAGGGAAGACAGTTAGCGATCTTTGATAACGTGATGATTACATCCCTGCAGATCACCTGTCCATCATCGTATAAAGCCCGCCCTGGCAATTTGATTGGCCCGATCAGTTTTTAACAGTTCATAATTATTCCTCAATGGATCGAGTCCAGACCGAACTTCTCGTCCAAAAAATGTTGTGGGCGGAGTTCGGGCTGGCATCCAGGCTAGAATTAAACACTAAGGCTGAATCCCAATTTACCCCTTGGCCCTACCCCTTGTTTTCGAGTGTACCACTTGGCCCTTAAAACGGAGTTATAAGGGCCAAGGGGTTGAAATATACCCCTACGAAATGGAACAACCCTTCATGAACCCGATACTTCATCAGTCGTCGGCGATGGCTCTGCCGTTACAGAGTTTTAACAGGATTTCTCCATGACAACAACTGACAATCAGCGCAGCTGCTCTTAACTTTGAATAAACATGATGATTATAACATCCCTTCCTCGAAATGTATGTCTTTTCTGATCAGAAAGGTAATTTATTATACCGTTTCTTAATTTAAACGGCTATAGTGTTATTATAAGAGTAAATAAAGTGCGTCGTGGAATCAGCTGGCGCTAAATTTAAATGTTTAACCATTTGCGATCCATCTCGCCGGTGATTTGCGATGCATTCCGTGAACTTTCTCGTAGCCCTCCGTTTGGAGTGTGCCTCTGAAAAATCTCCGTTTCGAGGGCTATGTAGCCCTACCCCTTCGCCCTACCCCTCGATCTCAACAAGAATCGGGACACCCTACCCCTAGACGTGAACGCGCAAAACGGAGGGGTAGGGCCAAGGGTGAATTGGGGTTCAGCCTAAGAGGTCTTTGAAATTCACATAAAATACCACTCATTTTTAGCCTGGGACCACCCAGACAACTTCCGGCAAATTTAGATTTGCTCTGAAAGTTAGTCTGGCAAAGAGCTCATTCAAGCATTTTCAATCCGTCGAAATCGTGGCACCAATCAGAAACGTTGGGGCGGGCTTTACACGATGACGACAGCGCTGGGATTTTGAAGCAAATTTCGTAGCCTACATTACAAAGATGGATGCCGCCGTTGAACATAACTCATTTGAATCAGCTATCGAGTCTGTTTAAGCGATTTGAACTTTTCCTTTTTGTTAAAAACCGAGCAAAGAACAACACTTGGAGATGTTTCTCCGCCGGCCGCTGCTCTGCATATGTCATCTCCTTCATCACTCTGATTGGTTTTAGGTCTACCCATGAGTCGACATCCGTTGGTGACGCCCCTCTGGAAATGATTTGTCTATGACGCTTTGCCAGATCATACAAGTGACAACTGAGAATGGTCTGGTTTTAACCAGGCGAACTCGTTTTAATATTTAAGGCTCGTTCACACCAAAAGCGATAACTATAAAGATAACCGATAACTATAATTGCGTCCACACCTGCACAATATCGCTCTGTTTGTCATAAGCGCGTCGCCTGTCGCTTTAAATGCTAAAGCACATTGAGCAGGATGTATTCTGATTGGCTCTCGTGTTTATCATTCATTAGATGGACAAAATAGTTCTGAAAGTGATTAAAAAAATATTGTTTCACTTTGTCGTTATCGTTATAGTTGTGGTGTGGACCCAACTATTCCTTTATATTTGGAACAATTTAAATCGTTATCGTATTGTTATAGTTATTGTCCTTGAAGTGTGAACAGGCCTTAATGCTCCTTATGTAAAGCATCCTGGGAACTTGAAATCCACTGCCCAATTTTCATATTTATCAAGACCCTTTTTTACAAAGAAAAAGTTACTAATAATGGTTTTAATTATTGTGTCACCAGAACTAATGTTTGCAACTTAAAAGGTTTAATTCAATGATTAATTGGAATTTTTAAGTTGCGACCATTCATTTATTTGAGTTGTGGTAAAAGGTCCTCTGAATTTCTATTTAAAGTCTGACAGAAAAGCTTTGCCACTCTAAAAATCTAGTTTGGTAATATACAGTTGAAATATATTTTCTGACAGTGTTAATAGTAGCACTTGCTTGAATGACCAAAAACTAGACAAGAGTCCATGAAGTTATCAGAGTACATGGGGAAGATGCTTGGGACGTGCTATTTAGGGTCAGTTTTTTAAAACTGAAAAAAAAAAAAAATCCTGTGACACTTGGGTTAACTTTTTCCATCGCTGCCATGTCAGTAGCAATGAAAGCTTGGGAATTTTTTTTTTAGAGTGCCACAAAAACTTTGCAGTGTTTGACGTCAAAGTGCTTGTTGTTCCAGTGAGCAGCATGTGGAAACTCAATACATGTGGGCCACTGGAGGCTTTTCTTAGGGCCCGGAGCTTCAGAGGAGGAAGTGATCAAGCTTCTTCTTGGCAAAAACCAGTCTGATTACTTTTCCTTCATGGAAAAGAGCAAATTTTCTGATAGCAGGATCGTTTATCGTACACTCAAGATGAGGGCTATGTTCAATATCTGACAACAGAATTCATTCAAGGGGAATAAAACAATGAGTTTGTTGACAGAGAGGTAGACAATTCCTGAGAATGAGGACTGACTGTGACAAAACCTGAATATTTACAGTACATGCATGTGTGCATATGTATGCAAGTAGGTGTAACCTGACATACAGAGGAAGTATAGGAAATTGTTCTAGTAAATCTTGTAAGTCTCTTTGGAAGGCAATCTGTTGATCGCATCTAATCTTCGCTCTCACCCAGCAACACAAACAGTGCGTCAAACATTCTGCACCTCTCAAACAGTGAATACATGATGTCTTACATATCCAGACTGTGCTACACTGCTGAACAAACATCCATAATAAAAGTTTCTTATGTTCTGTCCCCAACAATTCTATCTACGGGGTCCTATTATGCCCTTTTACAAAGTGTTGATTTTGTTTTGGGAGGTGTACTACAATATGTTTTTATGCTTGATTGTTCAAAAAATATATCATTTTTCACATATTTTACAATGGCCCAGTGTGCTGTGATTGGTTAGCTGGCCTAGTGTATTGTGATTGGTTAGCTGGCCCAGTGTGTTGAGATTGGCCCAGTGTGTTGAGATTGGTTAGCTGGCCGACTGTGTTGTGATTGGTTAGCTGGCCCAGTGTGTTGTGATTGGTTAGCTGGCCCAGTGTGTGGAGATTGGTTAGCTGGCCCAGTGTGTTGAGATTGGCCCAGTGTGTTGTGATTGGTTAGCTGGCCCAGTGTGTGGAGATTGGTTAGCTGGCCCAGTGTGTTGAGATTGGTTAGCTGGCCTACTGTGTTGAGATTGGTTAGCTGGCCCAGTGTATTGTGATTGGTTAGCTGGCCCAGTGTGTTGTGATTGGTTAGCTGGCCCAGTGTGTTGTGATTGGTTAGCTGGCCCAGTGTGTTGAGTTGGCCCAGTGTGTGATTGGTTAGCTGGCCTACTGTGTTGTGATTGGTTAGCTGGCCTAGTGTATTGTGATTGGTTAGCTGGCCCAGTGTGTTGTGATTGGTTAGCTGGCCCAGTGTGTTGTGATTGGTTAGCTGGCCCAGTGTGTTGTGATTGGTTAGCTGGCCCAGTGTGTTGTGATTGGTTAGCTGGCCTACTGTGTTGTGATTGGTTAGCTGGCCTAGTGTATTGTGATTGGTTAGCTGGCCCAGTGTGTTGAGATTGGCCCAGTGTGTTGTGATTGGTTAGCTGGCCTACAGTGTTGTGATTGGTTAGCTGGCCCAGTGTGTTGTGATTGGTTAGCTGGCCCAGTGTGTTGTGATTGGTTAGCTGGCCTACTGTGTTGTGATTGGTTAGCTGGCCTAGTGTGTTGTGATTGGTTAGCTGGCCCAGTGTGTTGAGATTGGCCCAGTGTGTTGTGATTGGTTAGCTGGCCCAGTGTGTTGTGATTGGTTAGCTGGCCTACTGTGTTGTGATTGGTTAGCTGGCCCAGTGTGTTGTGATTGGTTAGCTGGCCCAGTGTGTTGTGATTGGTTAGCTGGCCTCAGTGTATTGTGATTGGTTAGCTGGCCCAGTGTGTTGAGATTGGCCCTGTGTGTTGTGATTGGTTAGCTGGCCCAGTGTGTTGTGATTGGCAGTGCTGTAGTGCGTGCTCGGGAAATGTCCCGACCCTCCATAACTACAAGCTCTACTCAGATGTAAACATTAACAATGGCATTAATGTCATTTTGAGCACCATTTTGAGCCTGAATCAGACCCTGACAATGTCAACGAACAAGAGGTTTGAGCAGAACAGATTTCAAGCACAGACTTTGCAAGCACAGATTTCACAGGACGTTTCAGAGTGGTATGTTTTTTTTTTTTTTTTTTCAGGCCCAAACAAAAATGATCACATTCATCTAAACTTTCCTAATGATCCGCTAGCTGCCCGCCCCATAAGCAGGCTGTCAAAAAATGCGTCTCTGTAGTCAGCCTAGGTTCTGAGATGGTTAGCTGGCCCAGTGTGTTGTGATTGGTTAGCTGGCCTAGTGTATTGTGATTGGTTAGCTGGCCCAGTGTGTTGTGATTGGTTAGCTGGCCTCAGTGTATTGTGATTGGTTAGCTGGCCCAGTGTGTTGAGATTGGCCCAGTGTGTTGTGATTGGTTAGCTGGCCCAGTGTGTTGAGATTGGTTAGCTGGCCCAGTGTGTTGTGATTGGTTAGCTGGCCCAGTGTGTTGAGATTGGTTAGCTGGCCCAGTGTGTTGTGATTGGTTAGCTGACCTACTGTGTTGTGATTGGTTAGCTGGCCTAGTGTATTGTGATTGGCACAGTGTGTTGTGATTGGTTAGCTGGCCCAGTGTGTTGTGATTGGTTAGCTGGCCCAGTGTGTTGAGATTGGTTAGCTGGCTCAGTGTGTTGTGATTGGTTAGCTGGCCTACTGTGTTGTGATTGGTTAGCTGGCCCAGTGTGTTGAGATTGGTTAGCTGTCCTACTGTGTTGTGATTGGTTAGCTGGCCCAGTGTGTTGTGATTGGTTAGCTGGCCCAGTGTGTTGTGATTGGTTAGCTGGCCCAGTGTTTTGAGATTGGTTAGCTGGCCCAGTGTGTTGAGATTGGTTAGCTGGCCCAGTGTGTTGTGATTGGTTAGCTGGCCCAGTGTGTTGTGATTGGTTAGCTGGCCTAGTGTATTGTGATTGGTTAGCTGGCCCAGTGTGTTGAGATTGTCCCAGTGTGCTGTGATTGGTTAGCTGGCCCAGTGTGTTGTGATTGGTTAGCTTGCCCAGTGTGTTGTGATTGGTTAGCTGGCCCAGTGTGTTGAGATTGGTTAGCTGGCCCAGTGTATTGTGATTGGTTAGCTGGCCCAGTGTGTTGAGATTGGTTAGCTGGCCCAGTGTGTTGAGATTGGTTAGCTGGCCCAGTGTGTTGAGATTGGTTAGCTGGCCCAGTGTGTTGAGATTGGTTAGCTGGCCCAGTGTGTTGTGATTGGTTAGCTGGCCCAGTGTATTGTGATTGGTTAGCTGGCCCAGTGTGTTGTGATTGGTTAGCTGGCCCAGTGTGTTGTGATTGGTTAGCTGGCCTAGTGTATTGTGATTGGTTAGCTGGCCCAGTGTGTTGAGATTGGTTAGCTGGCTCAGTGTGTTGTGATTGGTTAGCTGGCCTACTGTGTTGTGATTGGTTAGCTGGCCCAGTGTGTTGAGATTGGTTAGCTGGCCTACTGTGTTGTGATTGGTTAGCTGGCCTAGTGTATTGTGATTGGTTAGCTGGCCCAGTGTGTTGTGATTGGTTAGCTGGCCTAGTGTATTGTGATTGGTTAGCTGGCCTACAGTGTTGTGATTGGTTAGCTGGCCCAGTGGGTTGTGATTGGTTAGCTGGCCCAGTGTGTTGTGATTGGTTAGCTGGCCCAGTGTGTTGTGATTGGTTAGCTGGCCTACTGTGTTGTGATTGGTTAGCTGGCCTAGTGTATTGTGATTGGTTAGCTGGCCCAGTGTGTTGAGATTGGTTAGCTGGCCCAGTGTGTTGTGATTGGTTAGCTGGCCTACTGTTTTGTGATTGGTTAGCTGGCCTACTGTGTTGTGATTGGTTAGCTGGCCCAGTGTGTTGTGATTGGTTAGCTGGCCCAGTGTGTTGTGATTGGTTAGCTGGCCCAGTGTGTTGAGATTGGCCCTGTGTGTTGTGATTGGTTAGCTGGCCCAGTGTGTTGTGTTTGGCAGTGCTTAGTGCGTGCTCGGGAAATGTCCCGCCCTTTCCATAACTACAAGCTCTACTCAGATGTAAACATTAACAATGGCATTAATGTCATTTTGAGCACCATTTTGAGCCTGAATCAGACCCTGACAATGTCAACGAACAAGAGGTTTGAGCAGAACAGATTTCAAGCACAGACTTTGCAAGCACAGATTTCACAGGACGTTTCAGAGTGGTATGTTTTTTTTTTTGTTTTTTTTCAGGCCCAAACAAAAATGATCACATTCATCTAAACTTTCCTAATGATCCGCTAGCTGCCCGCCCCATAAGCAGGCTGTCAAAAAATGCGTCTCTGTAGTCAGCCTAGGTTCTGAGATGGTTAGCTGGCCCAGTGTGTTGTGATTGGTTAGCTGGCCTAGTGTATTGTGATTGGTTAGCTGGCCCAGTGTGTTGTGATTGGTTAGCTGGCCTAGTGTATTGTGATTGGTTAGCTGGCCCAGTGTGTTGAGATTGGCCCAGTGTGTTGTGATTGGTTAGCTGGCCCAGTGTGTTGAGATTGGTTAGCTGGCCCAGTGTGTTGTGATTGGTTAGCTGACCTACTGTGTTGTGATTGGTTAGCTGGCCTAGTGTATTGTGATTGGCACAGTGTGTTGTGATTGGTTAGCTGGCCCAGTGTGTTGTGATTGGTTAGCTGGCCCAGTGTGTTGAGATTGGTTAGCTGGCTCAGTGTGTTGTGATTGGTTAGCTGGCCTACTGTGTTGTGATTGGTTAGCTGGCCCAGTGTGTTGAGATTGGTTAGCTGGCCTACTGTGTTGTGATTGGTTAGCTGGCCTAGTGTATTGTGATTGGTTAGCTGGCCCAGTGTGTTGTGATTGGTTAGCTGGCCTAGTGTATTGTGATTGGTTAGCTGGCCTACAGTGTTGTGATTGGTTAGCTGGCCCAGTGGGTTGTGATTGGTTAGCTGGCCCAGTGTGTTGTGATTGGTTAGCTGGCCCAGTGTGTTGTGATTGGTTAGCTGGCCTACTGTGTTGTGATTGGTTAGCTGGCCTAGTGTATTGTGATTGGTTAGCTGGCCCAGTGTGTTGAGATTGGTTAGCTGGCCCAGTGTGTTGTGATTGGTTAGCTGGCCTACTGTTTTGTGATTGGTTAGCTGGCCTACTGTGTTGTGATTGGTTAGCTGGCCCAGTGTGTTGTGATTGGTTAGCTGGCCCAGTGTGTTGTGATTGGTTAGCTGGCCCAGTGTGTTGAGATTGGCCCTGTGTGTTGTGATTGGTTAGCTGGCCCAGTGTGTTGTGTTTGGCAGTGCTTAGTGCGTGCTCGGGAAATGTCCCGCCCCTCCATAACTACAAGCTCTACTCAGATGTAAACATTAACAATGGCATTAATGTCATTTTGAGCACCATTTTGAGCCTGAATCAGACCCTGACAATGTCAACGAACAAGAGGTTTGAGCAGAACAGATTTCAAGCACAGACTTTGCAAGCACAGATTTCACAGGACGTTTCAGAGTGGTATGTTTTTTTTTTGTTTTTTTTCAGGCCCAAACAAAAATGATCACATTCATCTAAACTTTCCTAATGATCCGCTAGCTGCCCGCCCCATAAGCAGGCTGTCAAAAAATGCGTCTCTGTAGTCAGCCTAGGTTCTGAGATGGTTAGCTGGCCCAGTGTGTTGTGATTGGTTAGCTGGCCTAGTGTATTGTGATTGGTTAGCTGGCCCAGTGTGTTGTGATTGGTTAGCTGGCCTAGTGTATTGTGATTGGTTAGCTGGCCCAGTGTGTTGAGATTGGCCCAGTGTGTTGTGATTGGTTAGCTGGCCCAGTGTGTTGAGATTGGTTAGCTGGCCCAGTGTGTTGTGATTGGTTAGCTGACCTACTGTGTTGTGATTGGTTAGCTGGCCTAGTGTATTGTGATTGGCACAGTGTGTTGTGATTGGTTAGCTGGCCCAGTGTGTTGTGATTGGTTAGCTGGCCCAGTGTGTTGAGATTGGTTAGCTGGCTCAGTGTGTTGTGATTGGTTAGCTGGCCTACTGTGTTGTGATTGGTTAGCTGGCCCAGTGTGTTGAGATTGGTTAGCTGTCCTACTGTGTTGTGATTGGTTAGCTGGCCCAGTGTGTTGTGATTGGTTAGCTGGCCCAGTGTGTTGTGATTGGTTAGCTGGCACAGTGTTTTGAGATTGGTTAGCTGGCCCAGTGTGTTGAGATTGGTTAGCTGGCCCAGTGTGTTGTGATTGGTTAGCTGGCCCAGTGTGTTGTGATTGGTTAGCTGGCCTAGTGTATTGTGATTGGTTAGCTGGCCCAGTGTGTTGAGATTGTCCCAGTGTGCTGTGATTGGTTAGCTGGCCCAGTGTGTTGTGATTGGTTAGCTTGCCCAGTGTGTTGTGATTGGTCAGCTGGCCCAGTGTGTTGAGATTGGTTAGCTGGCCCAGTGTATTGTGATTGGTTAGCTGGCCCAGTGTGTTGAGATTGGTTAGCTGGCCCAGTGTGTTGAGATTGGTTAGCTGGCCCAGTGTGTTGAGATTGGTTAGCTGGCCCAGTGTGTTGTGATTGGTTAGCTGGCCTAGTGTATTGTGATTGGTTAGCTGGCCCAGTGTGTTGTGATTGGTTAGCTGGCCCAGTGTGTTGTGATTGGTTAGCTGGCCTCAGTGTGTTGAGATTGGCCCAGTGTTGTGATTGGTTAGCTGGCCTATTGTGTTGTGATTGGTTAGCTGGCCCAGTGTGTTGTGATTGGTTAGCTGGCCCAGTGTGTTGTGATTGGTTAGCTGGCCCAGTGTTTTGTGATTGGTTAGCTGGCCCGGAGTGTTGTGATTGGTTAGCTGGCCTAGTTTATTGTGATTGGTTAGCTGTAGGGATGCAACTATACCGCTTTTTCAAAACGATCCGATCCGATACCAAAATTCTGAGTATCGGCCGATACCGATACCAATCCGATATTTTTATTTTATTTTTAAACTAATAAAAAATATAGCAATTTCCTCAATTAGCCCCTTAAAATATACCTCCAGTATATAGTCCACAACAACAGTTGATTATGAAAGATTGCCACCCTTTATTCAAACACTACTATATATATATATATATATATATATATATATATATGAAAATACAGGTACTTCAGTACTTAAAGCTAGCTAGCTGCCAACAGGTTTAAAGTTAAAACAATTTAAACAGCAGTATTCTACATTGTAATGTGTGTGTTAAACAAAATCTACAGACAGCTTCATTATAAAGATAAACAGCAAATCCCCAAAATATATGATTATAATCTATGACAAAAATGCTATTATAAACTAGACTAGTGAATAATACATATTGTTCTTTGTATTGTTGTAAAATACATTCATGAAAAACAATATAACAAAAATGAAAAAGATAATTATTTTAGATTTAGCCAAGGCTACTAAAAATTGAGACATGTTTTAAGTGTATAGCACAGCTATTTAATGAGGTAGCAACATTAATAATTATTAATGTTAAGAAGCTTTAATTACGTCACTGCATTATGATATGAATGACTCCAACACAGTGCGGCACAAAGCGCTTATGCGCATTCCGAGCGCAGAATGATGCGCTTGAAACCATGTGAAGTTACAGAGCGCAGCCAAGTATGCACCCTATGGTATGCTCGCTGCGCGTCAAGTCCGCTTTGAAAAGTTCAAGGCACAAAGGAAATACATATTGATGGACAGTGTATTAAACAGTATCTATCTATACATAGTTTATTGAGCCTTTTCTGTTAACAGTTTTAAATTTCAGTTACTGTGCGCGTGAAGAACAATAGCGCTCTGACTCTAGTGTTGTGATCTAACCGAGGGCGTCCGACACCTGGTAGAAAGTAACACGATTAAGGTACAGCAATTAAGTCCAGCAAGATAATGTTGTTTTATGCGAAAACATATATCTTTATCTAGAGATAAAGTATAATAGTTTTAACATTGAATCATCCTGAAGATAGTTTCATCATTGACTGTAACCGAACGCGAACGCGCTGTTTGAGTGCTGAATGGAGAATGACTGACAGCCGTGAGAGGGAAAAGTTTACGTGATCTTGAATTTAATGACCTAAATATTAATTTATCTCACACATAATGGCTTCAGAACACTTATAATACATTGCACGAAAACGTTATGGTACTTTAGAATGTTTTTGTGCCTTCTGTGGAGCTTAACATTATCATAATAGCAGTGTTTCCTCTAGGATTTTTCCAAGCTGTGGGGGCAGGCCCATTTCCCCAGGGGGAGGGGGCGTGGCCCACGAGTGATATTCCCTTAAGCCACGCCCCTTGTCTCCCCAAAGTATTATAAGTGATCATGCGCATCCCGTGCGCAGAATGATGCACTTGAAGCAACACCAAGTTACAGCACACAACGCTTCACATTGAAAAGAACATGGCGAATGGATTATGCTTAGTAGGGCTGCAAGATTTGGGGAAAATGTCATATTGCCATTATTGAGGTCAATATTGCAATTGCGATATGCGATTCCGATATAATAAAATGGTTTCATGAGTCCAACTTGCTTGGTTCTAAAGTAAAATGCACACACAGATTAGTGATCATTCTGTGTATTAATGTTTATTTCTCAACTCAAACTAAAAACAACAACTAAATGATTGATAACACCTATAATGATCAATAAACCATCAACCAAACCAACATTGATTCCATCCTTACAATTGAAAGCCATCAACTTTTTAAAATAATTATTAGGCTTAAAAAAATAACAACAGTTTTTAAATTAAGTGAACTTCAAACAATCCCCACATAAAGCCATAATAAAAACCATATTTACCTGTGCCCTTCCTGTATTAACAGGTATGATACAGAAATTGAATAAAGTTATAAAACAGTCTGCGCTGCATGAATTATAAATTATATATAGAATAATCGTTATTAAAGCTACAAAAGTTCTTTAGTCAAGATCAGTGAGTAATTTTCTAATTTCCCTTTGTTCTTTGATTAACTTTACTGACAGAACGCTTATTCGCTGCTGGCCCTTTAAGAGCACCCGTTCTCACACACGCCTCATAGCACAACTCTTTTCGTCCATAAGACTTTTCTTATGTTATGAAGATACTCGACAAAACGACATTTTGGCATGATTGTGTGTGTTATTGTTCGTTCAAGCTCAAAAGTGAACTGTATATTCTGGCACGCGGTCAGTGCATGCGCATTATGGAGCGCGTCTTTCTGCGAGTCTCATTTAGGGCATTCACAGGCAGCTTTTCACTTCTTGTCGTGCAAAATGCGAAAAGGCATTTGCACGAATAAGAGCGGGATCATGTAACACTAGTCAAAGGATGACACAAAAGAAGAGATGCTGCGTTAATAGCCCTAATTTGTTTATTTCATATAAAATCGCGGCATTTTGCGTTATAATTGCATAGGTTTGAGATCGCTATTAGCCTACGATTGCGATATGATTAATCGTGCAGCACTAATGCTTAGTGTATTCTATCTATGCAACAGTTTTTTTAGCCTTTTCTTTTAACAGTTGTAAATTTCAGTGCGCATGAAGAACAGCACTCTCGACTCCAGTGCTGTAATTATGTTACATACAGTACACCCGGGAGAAGGGAATGCGATTTAGAAAGGGCAATAAACTCCACTCCAGCAAGATAAAGTCATTTTATGTAAACCATAGACCTTTATGCTTTATCTACAAATAAAGTATAATAATGGGAACATTGATCTTGAAGAGTGTCGTCGTGTTACTGTGGAAACCGAACGCGACGCGCTGTGTGAATGCTGAATGGAGAATGACTGAGGCGAGATGACTTTCCGTAAACTTTAACTTAGCGACTAAAATATTAATTTTACCACACATTATGCTATTGAATGACTTTAGAAGTCTTGGAATATAGTGTGAAAACTTGATTGTGCTTTACAAAGTTTTTATGCCTTTAGTGGGGCTTAACAAAATAACACAATACCTAGGCTACTATGCAGAATATCGGACGTCACAGCTGCAGCCGTGGCGGGAGGATTTTAAGTGTGGCGGCCGCCACGGGAGAATGAATGTAGCGGAAACACTGTAATAGTATACGCACTATATCGGATTTGGATCGGCCTCGTCTGATCGATACCCGATCCCGGCAAAAATGGCAGGATCGGAGCCGATACCAATCCTGAGTATCGGATCGGGACATCCCTAGTTAGCTGGCCCAGTGTGTTGAGATTGGCCCAGTTTGTTGTGATTGGTTAGCTGGCCCAGTGTGTTGAGATTGGTTAGCTGGCCTAGTTTATAGTGATTGGTTAGCTGGCACCAGTGTGTTGTGATTGGCAGTGCTTAGCGTGTGCTGGAAATGTCCGCCCCTCCATAACTACGAGCTCTACTCAGATGTAAACATTAACAATGGCATTAATGTCATTTTGAGCACCATTTTGAGCCTGATTCAGACCCTGACAATGTCAACGAACAAGAGGATTGAGCAGAACAGATTTCAAGCACAGACTTTGCAAGCACAGATTTCACAGGACGTTTCAGAGTGGTATGTTTGTTTGTTTTTTGCTGGCCTAGTGTATTGTGATTGGTTAGCTGGCCCAGTGTGTTGTGATTAGTTAGCTGGCCTACTGTGTTGTGATTGGTTAGCTGGCCTAGTGTATTGTGATTGGTTAGCTGGCCCAGTGTGTTGTGATTGGTTAGCTGGCCCAGTGTGTTGTGATTGGTTAGCTGGCCTACTGTGTTGTGATTGGTTAGCTGGCCTACTGTGTTGTGATTGGTTAGCTGGCCTAGTGTATTGTGATTGGTTAGCTGGCCCAGTGTGTTGAGATTGGTTAGCTGGCCCAGTGTGTTGAGATTGGTTAGCTGGCCCAGTGTGTTGAGATTGGTTAGCTGGCCTAGTGTATTGTGATTGGTTAGCTGGCCTACTGTGTTGTGATTGGTTAGCTGTCCTAGTGTATTGTGATTGGTTAGCTGGCCCAGTGTGTTGAGATTGGTTAGCTGTCCTAGTGTATTGTGATTGGTTAGCTGGCCTACTTCGTTGTGATTGGTTAGCTGTCCTAGTGTATTGTGATTGGTTAGCTGGCCTACTGTGTTGTGATTGGTTAGCTGTCCTAGTGTATTGTGATTGGTTAGCTGTCCTAGTGTATTGTGATTGGTTAGCTGGCCCAGTGTGTTGAGATTGGCCCAGTGTGTTGTGATTGGTTATAGGCCTGCACGATAAATCGTTATAAAATCGCGATCTCGATTCACCCTGTTCACGATTTATTTTTTAAATGACTTTGATTTAAAAATAAAAAATCGGCCTTTATTTTGAAGCGTGTATAGCCTACAACAGTGTGTGTGTGTGTCCAGACTAAGAAACACTCATAACAGAAAGTAGAATGGGGATAAAAACAGAAGGCTGTCTATGCAGTAAATGCGTCTTATTAGTGGAAACTGTGGTGCGCGAGCTGGTCGAGCACATCCCTTTAAACAGACATCAGTGGAAAGTTTGTAGTTCAGTCGGATGTCAATGGCAAAGAAAATTAAAACGAGTAATCTAGCTTATTATTAACGTCGTTAACTGACGAGAGAGCGCGCACTTCTTTTGAATGCTGCTGGTTGTTAACGTCACGTGTTATTTGGATGAAAACTAAATCGTACATGTAAGTAAAGTAAAGCATGACCTGTTACCTGATTTATGTATAACGAGAGGTTCTCTAACGTAGACTCGCTGTATTCCGGACATCACAGTATTCCGGACACTAGACCGTTTCCCGCAAATTCTTTAAATAAACACTTAACGGTCATTGCATCTATATCCGTGTCATCTTTGCCTCGTCCTCTTGCGCTTCCAAACCAACCCATCTTATAGTTGTTGAGATGTATGCGTTATATATTCGAAATGACTCTTTCTACATGTCTGAAACACTGAGTAGAAATTTACAGCCGTCTGGAACACCGTGAGTCTACGTACATTATTAGCTGCTACTGGGCGTTTGCAGGTCAAGAAGTTCAATGAACGCAAACATCCAAGAATACTGAATTAAATTGTCTTTCACGTCTTGCGCTTGTACGGACGAATTTACACAAAATTATAGGGATGCTCCGATCAGGATTTTTGCAGCCGATACCGAGTATCGATTTCTTGTCATGGTGATCGGCCGAGAACGAGAATTCAATTCCGATGCTTAATTGACTTAATAAAAGACAAATAAACAAAATGGAACAGTTTAATGCAGCTCATATGGTTTATTTAAACATTGTCCAATACTGTGGAGGACAAAATAAACATTTAGTCTCCTAAAATGGAGAAGTCTGATGTAACTTAAACATCGTCCAATACAAGTCTGAGCAGGACAAAATAAATAAATAAAAAATCAAACAACATTTAAACTCCTAAAAGAACAAATTGAAGTGGTTTGATACAACTCATTAGGTTTAATTAAACATTGTTCAATGTTAAAGAGAGTAAAATAAATAGAAACATTTAAACTCCAACATGGAGAAGTCTGATGTAACAAATAAGGTTTAATTAAACATTCTCCAATATAAGTATCACTTACGTCCTCACGCGTTGACGTCATCAAATCGCGATTGGTTTGTAAGATCGGCCAAGTTAGTGAGTACCGATTCAAGTCAAAAATTGTTATGATCAGCCAGATACCGATCTCCGGCCGATTCGTATCGATCCCTACAAAATTATGTAAAAATAAAGTTTAAAAGTAAAGTTTACTAGTTAACAAAGTCGGATATATCTCAAATGAATGTAAGTTAGCCATGTTCAAATGGGGTCCATGCGTTCGGTCTTAAAGGGGCAGGAGTTTAATAAAATGCAGTGAGGAGTTTTAACAAAAATGCAGTGACAATTCAGGAAGCGGTTATAAAAGTGCTTGAAAGTCCTGGAATTTCATTTTACAGAATCTGTACGAATCCCGATTACACTTATGAGGAAAAAATCGTGAAAAATCGTGATATCAATTCTAATATAAAAAATCGTGATTCATATTTTTCCCAGAATCGTGCAGGCCTAATTGGTTAGCTGGCCCAGTGTGTTGTGATTGGTTAGCTGGCCCAGTGTGTTGAGATTGGTTAGCTGGCCCAGTGTGTTGTGATTGGTTAGCTGGCCTACTGTGTTGTGATTGGTTAGCTGGCCCAGTGTGTTGTGATTGGTTAGCTGGCCCAGTGTGTTGTGATTGGTTAGCTGGCCTAGTTTATTGTGATTGGTTAGCTGGCCCAGTGTGTTGTGATTGGTTAGCTGGCCTAGTTTATTGTGATTGGTTAGCTGGCCCAGTGTGTTGTGATTGGCAGTGCTTAGCGCGTGCTCGGGAAATGTCCCGCCCCTCCATAACTACAAGCTCTACCCAGATGTAAACATTAACAATAGCCATGTTTCCATCTACTTGTCAATCGAATTATCTGAAGTTCGGTTAAAAAGCGCATGCGAATAAAGCTGGTGAAAGTGTGTTTCCATCAAATTTTTTATTTTGTATTGCTTTGCCCACTTACATCTGTCTTTGTTGACATTCGCCATGTGTGCGCAAACAGACTGGCCGGAAATGAACTCGTCTTCTGACGTGTTGCAACCATAAAAGGTCATAAAACTTAATCGCAATTCATTATTTATTCGGCAAATAACGTTTCCATCAGCTTTTATCGCATTAGCCATATATCGATCAAGAGAAAATCCGATGAGACCGAACGTATTTCATTTGAGTCGATTTTCATGAAATTTCATCGAATTTTACTGTTTCCATAAGGCATTTTTCATTCGATATCACTTAATTCGGATAAAAACGTGTCGATGGAAACATGGTTAATGACAGTCATTTTGAGCACCATTTTGAGCCTGATTCAGACCCTGACAATGTCAACGAACAAGAGGATTGAGCAGAACAGATTTCAAGCACAGACTTTGCAAGCACAGATTTTACAGGACGTTTCAGAGTGGTATGTTTTTTGTTTTGTGTAATTTCAGGCCCAAACAAAAATGATCACATTTATCTAATCTTTCCTAACGATCTGCTAGCTGCCCGCCCCATAAGCAGGCTGTCAAAAAATGCGTCTCTGTAGTCAGCCTAGGTTCTGAGATCTGCAAACAAAAACAATTGGGAACAACCACCCCTCAAAATCAAAATAAACAGTGTTCTAACCAATCGCTGACAGAGGGGGTGTTGTTTGTTTTTGCGCTCGTTCATGGTGCCTGCACGCAAAGTCAGAGCTGAAGAATAAGCCAGCGTCTATCAACTCTATGTTTTCAACAGACCAGATACATTTAACATGGAAGAGGCAATCCCTAGAAGAGGAGGAAGGTTAGGGCGAGGGAATACTGATGTTTTTCATCAAAGAAACGAATAATAATCGGGAAGGCTTTTGAACGGTGGAGAGAACACAAAGAATTGAACATTTTTAAATCGGACACCAAAGTTACACTGTTTCTTCTGGACAAGTGAGTAGCATCTAGTGCTGACCTTTTTGTACGTGAACTGTGTGTGAATATATAACTCTATAAAATATGAGTAAAGCTCGAATAAACTTGGATAGCTCTAGCGAATATCAGATTGTAGGGATTTAGTGTGTGAGTTGCGTCTACTTGTAGCCATAACATTGTAGCCTACTATTAGCAATAACACTAGCCTACGTTCAGGACTAACTTTAGCCGAATAATAATAAGCAGTTATAATATTATTCCAGATAGCTGTTGTTACCTAGCCTGACTACGTCAGACTTTCTACTTACGCTAATTTCATTTCGCTCCTATAGTCAGTCTAAGATAGCAGCCTATCTTTCAGTTTTCCAGCGGCCTTCGGACGGCCGGCCAATCAACGAACAGAGGGTAGGCTGAGAGCCGTGACATAGACGCTAAGAGCCAAGTTTTACATTGTAGGTTAGAGAAATCGAAAACCGAAACAACCGCGGAAATGGGAAACAGACACGGAATGCAATTCGCTCTGTTATGGAGAACATTCCGGGGTTTTTCAAACATTCTCATATGAAAAAAAAGTGACTGAAAACAAATGCTAATTTTAAATTTAGATTTGTAAACAGGTAGTTGAAGTGTTTAACCCACCTCGGTGACACTGTTCCGTGATCGCAACTCCATGGACTTCCTCGGCTTTTTATGGTCAAAGTTTTAGATGGTGTATCTCTGTCTCTTTTATTGGTCGAGCTCGAACTGACTTAACTTATGACAGGCCAGTTTCTCCTTTCTTTTCCAGTCCTTAAATATTTCCATGTCATGCTGTAATCTTGAAACTAAGTTGCAGCATTTCCGACAGACTCGATGAGAGAACAAAGAATTTGATTTCCTAAATTTGAGAGTTGACTACAAATATTTTCTTGTTTCACTCTGGTAAAAATAAGCTTAGAGGCCGTGATTGTACCGATGGATGCGTAGATTAACTTCGCATAATCTGCAAAAGTCGTTTACAGCCATGTTCACTCCGGTATTTCGCTCGCATCATCAGGTGTTTACAGCAGGTTTACAGTGGAAGTTCGATCATAGATTTGAGTTCGATTCATGATGTCTGACCTTTGATGCGGCTCTGTCGGCGCATAACATACGTCATAAATAAACTTATCTGATTGGCTTATGGGTAACCAATGATTTTAAACTTCAGACAAGCGCCCCCTAGCGAGAGAGAAAACACTTCTCTATTATGCCATTCCAGACTCTGTCTACGAAGCAAAGTGAAGTAGCAGAATCTGGTATTACCAGGCTAGTTGTTACCATGAGTTTACCCCATAATGTTAGATCTGTACGTTAGCTATATGACTGATTCTGGTACGTTTTATGTTCGCGTGTGATAGGGCTGCACGATGCATCACTTTAACATCGATATCGACGATGTGCGCATGCATGATAGTCACATCGACAAGAATGTGCGATGTCACTAGGAATCAGTCAGTTAATCCGTGATTCGTGATCAGTAGGCTACGCGCCAGCAGACTCCCGGCCCGTAACGCTTGTGATTTGCGGATTAAATGCAAAGCTTAACCATCATAGTGAGAGTTTATCAATTTGCAAGTCCTGTCAGTTTAAACATCAAGCGCAGAAGACTGGAAGCTTGCACGTTGTTTGCGTTTACTTGCTAAAGCGCATTTTTGTCCCGCCAGAACTTGACCGGTGAATGATGTAGGTGGCGATGAGTGACTTCAGCGCTCGTTTAACTGAGAGAGTGAGAGTGCCCGGTCACGCGTGCATTCACCGTCTTCAAACTCTCTTGCTCTCCCTGCTCGTGCATATCAATGAATATTAGTTAACTGGAATATCTTGAGAAAATACATGACGTAAAAGGTTTCGGAAGCCTTTTCTGGAAACTACCCACTGGTTGCTGTTCCACACATTCAGATGACATTACATGAACCACACTTCAAAAAAAAAAAAAAAAAAAATGCGAATCCAGTAATAAAATGTTTTCCGTGTTAACAGAAATCTTGTGCGATGTTCCTAACCTGCCTGGATAATCACACAGCGGGTGTGGCGTGGTCCATTAATGAAACGTCCGATTCACAAACTAATGACTCATTCTGAAACCGATTCAGCTTTAATGGATGGTTAAAACAACTGATCTATTCAACACTGAACTCAGAGACATAAATCGGAAACAATTTACAATAAGGTTCCCATTTGCTAAAGCCTATAGGCTTTAATAAATGGAATTTATTAATAAATGGATTAAAAATCCATTTATTAAATGCTTTAATAAATGGATTATTATTAATGTAGTTAACTATAGTTAACTACATTAAATAATAATAATTCATTACATGTATATAGTGCTTTTCTCTGCACTCAAAGTGCTTTATATAGGGGGAAGGGAAATCTCCTCAACCACCACTAATGTGCAGCATCCTGTTAACATAACCTGTTAACAACATTAGTAAACATTCAGATTAATTAATATTAGTTTCTATGCGAATATACTCCATAAGCAAAACCACCGCCAGTCATTCAATGATTCATTCTTTCCAAATAGAGCTATTCAAATCATCTGGGGAAATTACTTCTAATATCGCAATATATATTACAGGAAATATAAAATATCGCAATGCCATTTTTACCAATATCGTGCAGCCCTAGCATGTGAAGCACCAGCAAAACTAGCTGTATGAAATGACATGGCTCAACTGCAGATTTTATATACATCATTATACTTTGTAATCCAAAGCAGCCACGTTCACATTTTACAGTTCACAGAATGAGCCATCATTGAGGTAGACTGTAAATCTGAAAATAGTGGGGTTTTGTTGCTTTAAGAATGCGCAGTTTTTTCATGATGCACGAAATGGGATCTTGCTTCAAACACATACAGAAGTGATGTTACCCACAATCACTGATACAACCTTTAATCATATTTGTTGGAAAACTGTGGTAATACAATCAGTAATCGAATCACAAAATCAAGAGCTTACAAAAGCTTTCCCTTTGTTTAGGCCTACATCATAGCAACTTTAAAACGTGTAATTGGAACTGTTCAAATAAAACTAAAATGATAAGACGTACAGGTTGTCTGCTTTTTTCCTTACAATGTGCAGAGCAAAAACAGGTAATAATCTTCAGGAACAGTGTTTTTTAACCTAGTGTATTGTGATTGGTTAGCTGGTCCAGTGTGTTGTGATTGATTAGCTGGCCCAGTGTGTTGAGTTGGTTAGCTGGCCCAGTGTGTTGTGATTGGTTAGCTGGCCCAGGTGTGTTGTGATTGGTTAGCTGGCCCAGTGTGTTGTGATTGGTTAGCTGGCCTACTGTGTTGTGATTGGTTAGCTGGCCCAGTGTGTTGTGATTGGTTAGCTGGCCCAGTGTGTTGTGATTGGTTAGCTGACCCAGTGTGTTGAGATTGGTTAGCTGGCCCAGTGTGTTGATGATTGGTTAGCTGGCCCAGTGTGTTGAGATTGGTTAACTGGCCCAGAGTGTTGAGATTGGTTAGCTGGCCCAGTGTGTTGTGATTGGTTAGCTGGCCTACTGTGTTGTGATTGGTTAGCTGGCCCAGTGTGTTGTGATTGGTTAGCTGGCCCAGTGTGTTGTGATTGGTTAGCTGGCCCAGTGTGTTGTGATTGGTTAGCTGGCCCAGTGTGTTGTGATTGGTTAGCTGGCCCAGTGTGTTGAGATTGGTTAGCTGGCCCAGTGTGTTGTGATTGGTTAGCTGGCCCAGTGTGTTGATGATTGGTTAGCTGGCCCAGTGTGTTGTGATTGGTTAGCTGGCCCAGTGTGTTGAGATTGGTTAGCTGACCCAGTGTGTTGAGATTGGCTAGCATGGCCCAGTGTGTTGAGATTGGTTAGCTGGCCCAGTGTGTTGAGGTATTGGTCAGCTGGCCCAGTGTGTCGAGTATGGTTAGCTGGCCCAGTGTGTTGTGATTGGTTAGCTTGGCCTATGTGTTGTGATTGGTTACGCTGGCCCAGTGTGTGTGATGTGGTTCATCTGGCCCCATGTGTTGTGATTGGTTCGCTGGCCCAGTGTGTTGTGATTGGTTCACTGGCCAGGTGTGGAGTTGGTTCACTGACCCAGTGTGTCGAGATTGGTTCGCTCAGCCCATGCTTGATTGGTTAGCTGGCCTACTGTTGTTGTGATTGGTTAGCCTGGCCTACTGTGTTGTGATTGGTTAGCTGGCCTCAGTGTATTGTGATTGGTTAGCTGGCCCATGTGTGATTGATTGACTTGGCCCAGTGTGTTGTGATTGGTTAGCTGGCCTCAGGTGTGTTGTAGATTGGTTAGCTTGGCCCAGTGTGTTGTGATTGGTTAGCTGGCCCAGTGTGCTTGTGAAATTGGTTAGCTGGCCCAGTGTGTTGTGATTTGGTTCAGCTGGCCTCGTGTGCTGTGATTGGTCAGCACTGGCCCAGTGTGCTGAGGTTGGCCCCAGTGTGCTGTGATTGTGGTTCGCTTGGCCCAGTGTGTTTGTGATTGGTTCAGCTGGCCCTGCTGTGTTGTGATTTGGTTACTGGCCGCCAGTGTGTTGACTGATCAGCATTAGTCAGAAAGGTGCAGATGGGATGTGATCATGTTTCAGGCCTGAAATCACCAAAAAAAATCATACCACTCTGTTGAACGTCCTGTGAAATCTGTGCTTGCCAGAGTCTGTGCTTGAATGTCTGCTGCTCAAAACTCATCTTGTCGATTGACATCAGGGTCTGATTTCAGGCTCACAATGGTGCTCAAAATGACATTAATGCCATTGTTAATATTTACATCTGAGTGAGCTTTTTGTGGTTCTGGAGGGGATCGGACGTTTCCAAGACCACGACACTAAGCACTGCCAATCACCACACACTGGGCCAGCTAACCAATCTCAACACACTTGGCCAGCTAACCAATCAGCAACACACTGGGCCACTGACTCAACACACTGGGCCCAGCTAACCAATCACAACACACTAGGCCAGCTCAACCAATCACAACACACTGGGCCAGCTAACCAGATCACACGCACACGTAGGCCAGCTAACCAATCACAACACACTGGGCCAGCTAACCAATCTCAACACACTTGGCCAGCTAACCAATACACAACACACTGGGGCTTTTTTTCCTGCATTCCGTGGGTGGAGATATTTAAATGAGGAACATTATGACTTCATAAGATCCAGAAAAGTGTGTTGTAGTCAAAATGTAGTTTTACGTAACATTACCTTAGATTATATTACTTTTAAAATACCCATTGTTAGAATACAATGACTTTTTTATTGATTACATGTGCATTCACAAAAAGGCAGTAATTCATTGATTCTCCCTAATTCTTCTCTTTTTGTCTTTTAAATTATCCTTCTTAAAGGAAAGTCTCTTTTATGGAACTTTGGCCACCAGTCGACTACAATTACATGGGAATTTGAGAGGCTGCACAGTAAAAACACATTTTAATCTTTTTTTTGTTAGTTAGTTTAGTTAGTTAGTTAGTTAGTTAGTTAGTTAGTTAGTTAGTTAGAGAATAGTATTTTGGATTGGTTTCATTTTAAAACTATTTATTTCTTATAATTTAACTTTTTAAGGATTTCATTCATTATTATTATTTTTTTTTTATAAATGTATGAACCCCATCCTGGCATTGTGCATGTTTTATTGCTATTTTTTTATTTATTTATTTATTTAATGTAGAATTAAATGCCAGTTAATCATAAAAAAAATAAAAAATAAAAAAAAGCTGGGTGTACAATGCATTGATGACTGTAAATCACATTTATTGTTTTATTATTCTCTAAAATCTGCAGTGAATAGTCTGTCTATGTTTATTCGGTCAGAGACCTGTTAACTAACCTGAGTTGTTGGTGTACATTACTGTTAAATGAGTCATGACCAACCTGTTATTCTCAGATGACAGATTCCGGTAGTTGTTGACAAGATTTAAAGATTTCAGTGGCCTTTTACCATCTCTTTTTCCATCTGAAAATCAGTTTTGGCTGCTGACCCCTTGTGGCTTTATACAGTAACTGTATAGCAAAACAGCTTTAGTAATGCGTGACAATGTGCCATATGCTGAAATGTGTCAAAACCAAAGGACTGAAGACTATTTGGATTCAATAAAATACAATTTTTAATACAATATTTTTTTTTTTTTTTTTTTGACACTTAAAAAAAAAACTAGCTTTTGTAGTGGCGGACGGGTAGGCCTACTGAGAATAAAGTGAACTATATTCCTCACGGCTGCGAATCTGTCTCGGTCAATCCCAACTTTATAATAATATATATGTATATATATAATATTAATGTATCAAATCTATTAAATCTATTATTGACACTAGTGGCATCAGAACTTTTGTCCACCAGCAGGAGGAGCTATATCAAATATCGTTCTCAGGATCAGACCAAGGATCAGACAGTCCGTTTGCCCTCTTTTTATCCCTCTGTGAATCTACTATTGCTTGGCTCAGGTCATGAATATTAATTACGCAACGTGACGCAGGCTCAACTGATTCGCTGAAAGACTGGCGTAGAACGCCGCGAACCAACGAATTCTGCTACGTTAAAAGGATTGGCTCATGAATATCAATTTGTTGCGTGACTGGACGCTCCAGGAAGGTTGCCAGGCTACGTCGTCGTGACCTTATTAATATTCATGAGTAGGAAAGCCTCCTCCATAGTAGGGTTGGTAATTACGAGACCCTCCCACACTTTCGTTCTCCGTTCATCGGCTGTCTGTCCTCAGCATCCCCTCTATGGTGATGGCGTGTGTGGATGCTGCTGATGCGGCGGTGCCCGGGGCCTAACACACCGGTTACCGGGAAACCCGCGAGACTAAGACGTGCGGGGCTGGGCAGTATGAGCCTTTCCTTTAACGACCGGTCACCGGATCACTACTGTATCTCGTGTCAGTTTGTTTGCTTGCGTGAAACCAAGGAATGAAGTGCTGCAACCATGATGCAAGGTAAAAATCCACATTGGGCCCTTAAATTCATCGCTGTCTGTTGATATTATTTATTAGCGTGATAATAGTCTCTAGCCGACTGTTCTGTGTATGACATTCAAATGCTGCACATGCTTGTTTTGGTGTCTTGTCTCCTTGAAGGAGGTGAAGGATTATGTGTCTCACGTTGTATGGCTAGTGTGTATGTGTGTTTGCACCGTGACACACACACAAACATCATGATGGTTGGCACAATTATAATTTAGGTTATATTTTAAAGGCGGTTTGCACATGTGGTCCAGTGTACAAGGGATATGTAACTCCCATGTATATATCTGCCATCAGGATGTGTGTGTGTGTGTGTGTGTTTCTTTGCTCTGTGGTCTACAGACCCACCCTCATGATCTCATAGGTCATGATTTATTTGCTCTAATTTAAAGGGATAGTTCAAATTCCCAAGTTATTCACTTTTTTTTGTCATTCCAAACCTGTACGATTTTGTTCCTCCTGGGACACACAAAATGAAATTTTGAAGAATGGACTGGTCATTCTTATCCATGTGATTACAATGAATGAGGACCGTAGCTTTGAAACACCAGAAAGTACACAAAACCATCATAAAAGTGCAATATACACTATACCGTTCAAACATTTAGGGTAATTATTTTTTTAAAGAAATTATACTTTTAATAATCAAGGATGCATTAAATTGATAAAATGTGACAGTAAAGTCTTTTATATTGTTCTATTTCAAATGCTGTTCTTCTTCTTGAACTTTCTACTCATCATCAAAGAATTCTAAAAGACGGAAAAAATGAAATTTATGAAAAATTATTTCTATAATATTTTTTTTTTTAACATTTATAATAATAAGAAATGTTTCTTGAGCATTAAATTATCATCAGAATGAGAAGTAATGATGCTGAAAATTCAGCTTTGCCATGACAATAATAATAATACTAATAGAAAATAATAATAATAATAAGTTACATTTTAAAATATATTCAAATAGACAGTTCTTTAAACTGTTACAATATTAGGGATGCACAAGATATTGGCCACCATGAATAAGTTAATTTTGAATGTTATCATTATCGGTCCGAATAATAATAATGTGGCCGATATGTTTAAGCAAATAAATAATGGATTATTTCCTTCAGCTTAGACACTTCAGATGCACGCTGTTCGCCATGACATTTTTTGAATTGCTTGAAATATAATCAGAATCACTTAAAAATGGAAAATACAGTTAAGTCGTCATGTGGGCTACATAAAATTATAATGAGAACATCATTTACATAAATTATTTATAAAAATTATAATGAGAACATCATTTATACATTTACATCATATAAATGTAGATTTATTGGTCATTATATTGATTATCGGCTTTCAAATATAAATAATTAAAGGTTATCATATCGGGCAAAATTTTCATATCGGTGCATCCCTAAGTAATATTTCAGAATATTACTCTTTTACTGTATTTTTTGATCAAATAAATGCAGCCTTATAGAGCATAAGAAACAAAAACAAAGCAAAAATGTATTGACTCTGGGATCTTTTTAATAAAATATTTCTCAAAAACCCTGATTGCGAGCCAACCCTTTCACCGGTGATCACTGGCTGGTGCATACTGGTTAGAAATAACTAATGATTTTTTAAATAAATTGAACAGATCCCGTTTTCAACTTATTGACAATGATTTGGTTATAGTGGTTCTCTCTTGATTTTTTTTCCTCACATCAAGCTATTGAATCATTAAGAAGACTTTGAATGTAGTGTATGTGGACCACCATTATGATCAGTTTATCATTTTTAAAGCCTAAAAGCTAGTCCAAATTGATTGTCATTGCAATCTATTATTTGAAAACAGCAATCAGTACTTCTCTCAACTTCTCCTTTTGTGTTCTTCATAAGAACGAAAGTCATATGGGTGTTAATTAAAGGGGGGGGGGGTGTTGACTGCTTTTTTTCTTTGCATGATTGCGTTTATGGGGTGCAATATAACATGTATTCGTGGTTTTTCTTTTTTAAAAGTCTCATTTTTCATAAACTTCACCTTTATTGTCAGCCGCGCTCTCCTCTGTCCCCTGAACGAGCGGTTCACTTCCTGATTCTATGAAAACACTCCCTCAGAAATACGTTGTGAGCTCAGATTGGTTAGTTTGGGCCGGTGGGTTGTGATTAGCTAAACTGTCGCTCACGTTGTCCGGAAGATTAACGCCCATTACCTGTACGGGCGAAACGGGCATGTCATGAGCTCCGGTCCAGATGTAAATATGTGTCGAACTGCAGTATCAGATTCAGGCAGAATCAGACCGAGAAAGCCGCGATGAAGAGAGTCAAACAGAACGTCACCACACACGGCTCTTTCTGTTTCACCACACACGGCTCTTTGAAACGTTTCTGAATGATAATTTACTAAATTTTTTTAACTTTATACACGTTTGTTTTACACAATAGCATCTGACTGGCAACAATAGCAACTGACTGGCTACTAATGTTACACTCAAACAGCGTTGGCATGTTTACGTTCTTGATCAAATCGAAAATAACGTCATAAAGCATACATGAAAAATACGTTTAAAACATTAGTACTTATAGAAAATTAAGGTCCATAATGTTTGTATGTGTTTGTCGTAGACACAAAATAGCATAGTCTAACTAGTAGTGGCTATAAAGCCAGCGTTGGCATTTGAAAAAAAAAATAAAACACAAGGCTACGTCTTAAATTACAAATACATTTAAAATGATGAAGTCTTAGCCTACTTACAGGTTGTGACCCAACAACTAGGGCTGTAGTCAACCAAAGAAATCCTTGGTCGACCAAAGTCTTGTCCTGCGCGACGATTAGTCGAGCAAAAAAAAAAAAGACGATGTTTTGATTGAACATTTTTGAGCAATTTTCATAGAGCATTTATAAAACAACAACGAAAAAACATCAAAAATATATAAAACTATAATAATAATACAATTCTTTGCAAATTAAGTGATTTTTTTTAACTGCAAAGTGAGGAGCTCTGTCCTGACGGTCACAATCGCGCACCTAATCACACCACACGCTACAAAAAAAATATAACTGCTCTGCCACATAATAGTCCAAACAAAAGCTCTCGTTTATACAGAGGCCGTATATTCTTTACTTTCAAAGCTATGGGTTAACTTTCGTTCAGCCGATCTAGGCGTTTTAAAACAAACACACACAAAAAAAACAAATAGCCTAAAAAACAATCCTAATAATAACAGGCTGTATTGTAGGACCCCATTTAGGTTTATTTTCGTTCTGTTACATTATTTAGGCTATTTTCAAATGCGTAAAGTGTACAAATAAAAACAAAAACATATCAAGAAAACACAATCGATTGAGTCAGCATGATAAAGCCGTTAAAAGGGACTGCTCACGTCTTTTGCACCGCTCAAGTTCGTTTCAAATGTAGGCGTGCACATAATGGAAACGCGGTCACGGTGCGACGCACTTTTTTTTTTTTTTTAAGTGTGTCCACGCCACATCGAGATAGAAACATATAGTGGATAAAAGCATAAAAACCAAAACAAGTAGCATTCTAATTGAATGAATACAGCTATATCCCTTACTGAGCGCGCAGCCAGCCACAGGTGCGAGACCGAGTGTTATGTGTGTGCGCTAAACTGTGGCGCTGTTAAAATATAGCCTAAATTAAAGCATTTAAAGTTGGGGATAAAACATAGGCTAATTATATTTAGAATACAGTAATATATAACTGCTTATAACGGAATAAATATCAAGGAGTAAATCATTGAAAATGTCTTTCTATTGGTAAAAAAAAAAAATGCAACTGGTCGACCAATAAGAATGTCAGTCGACCAAGACGGCATTGACCGATTTGTCGACTAAACGACTAAAGTTGACAGCCCTACCAACAACTGCTGCCTCTTGTTTTAAAGTTGAAACTGCTTTATGTTTTAGTAACAGTTTCTTGTTGAATCCGGTGTTGAATTCGTGGAGATTCTGGAAGCTGTCTTCCGTAAATGCGCAGCACAGAGAGCTAGATTACGATCGTCATTTTCAGGAACATAATCAAACATAAATTGTATCCATTGTTGAGGACGAATAGCGTCCATGTGAAGCTCAAACACAGAAGACCTGACAGCTGCATGAACAACACACTTGACGAGTCGACATGCCTCAGAAATATGCGCGTGCCATTTTCTGCATATTCTGAGGGAGGGGTTGATGCAAATGTGTGGGTTAGTGACGTACCATAACCCAGCTGTAGTCCCAATCGAGTCGTTTTTATTATACTTCCTGATTTTTAAAAGACGATATCTCTGCTTACACTGAACTTTCAGCGTTGCAACTTTGCAGATACTGTTCATGCACCAACAGCAACGTTACACACTATTTAAAATCAAAAAAGTGAAATCGCAGTCAACCCCCCCCTTTAAACAACATAAGGGTGCATAAATGTGAACTATTTCCTGTGTTAATTTAAAGGCATTTAGGATTCACGTGTTTAAGGTAGTGAACATGCTGCAAGCAGTTTTATCTCCTTGTATTTGTTTTGGGATAACTCAACTTAATTGCCTCACTTCTAGCCAAGCGGAGGAGGAAATGTCAGCTTTTCCCTAGAGGTCTTCTAGACTAGAGGCATGATGGGTGAACAGTGAACACACATTTTGAGACCCGCAAGCGGCCCCATATGCCATCGTGCCAAGATCTCCAGGCTATAAATTCTGTTGCTTTGTCTGTATCGACTATGATACCAGTCCTTTGGGATGCTTGGTTCTACATACAAGTTAATTGGCAGATTGGGAAAATATTGAAAATAAGCTTTAGATCTTGCATATTTGTTGTTGCTGATACCCTTTCTACAAGTAAATGCCTCATTGCAGATTTGCTCATCCAGGTCAAAGATGCACCGTGAATCCCAGTACAGAGTTGCATGGGTCATTTGCCTTGATGCAATAATAATAATTATGTTTCATCATTTAATTCAGTCCACTCAGAATGAGGTCTTGGAAAAAATGTTTTTGCATTTTCTAGTTGCAGATGTTGAAATATTTATGAAAAATGTGTCTCCCCTGGTGACTGAATTCAGTGTTTGTTTTTCAGATGTTAGCGTATTTAGCTCTGCGTTTAACTTAGCACTGCATGTTGCTTTGTGTTTGGGTAGTTGATGACAACCAATGGCAGCAGTTTGACGTTGTACTTCCATCAAAATGACGTTCAACTTCAACAAATTCTTGTATAATTATTATCATACATTAGTTATTAATATATTTATTGAGAGAGAATACAGGGAATATTTCTACTTTAGTACTCATGGATTTAGCAAATGCTCCAAACCCAGCTAACAGGAAACGTTCTCTTGGCTAACATTCTGGGAAATGTGGTTTTGTGTAACATTCAAAAAATCTTTGGTTCTTCAAAGTTATTAATGTTCTTAAAGGTGCATTGCGCAACATTTTATGTTAAAATTAGCCGTTTTCTAACCCATACATGCTGAAACAATCGCCTGATGGGCTGAATGAGCCCTTCTCTGATCACTGCGATCGCCTCTATAATCCTGTACAGTGAAATATATAGAGGGATTCGGGCTCGAATCTGAGCCTGGGCGTGACGTCATGCGCGTTCACGCTCGCCTGGCTATGTGCCTGCAGGATAGTGTATGTCGCCGCCGTTCTCCGTATCAGAGAAGAAAACTCGAGCGACACAACTTTAGTCAACTTTCCCAAAAGTAGAAGATGGATTCAAAGGGGCTGTTTAGCCTACATCTGGTCACTTCATGTGTTTTCTGTGATCGGATAACTTATTCGATCGTGAAAAGACCAGGTTGAATGCCAGACGGATTTGAATCCGATAGCTCAAACCACTTGAGGACGTGGTCTGGGCTGTATTCCAGACGAAACTGGACAAGTGTAAATGCATCTGGTTGTTGAAAACAGGCTTTTTCATGTTGTTTTAGTCATATATGACGGCGCTGCATCACCTGAGCAGCGAGTGTATTTCATCAAACCAGCGCGCCGCGCGTATTCATCGCAAATGAAAGTGAAGTAAGACGCATACGATTATCACTAAGTTACCTTCTACCTCCACTATCTTCATTAAAAGTAGCCTTAAGAAATGAAATGATCTCATACCAGAGCTTTTGCCACTCTCTCTTATTGCTGTCTTTGCTGATTTTGCAAATAGCCGAAGCCGATGATCAATAAATGCAGCTCATCTGTTGCTTTCGATGACGTGCACTTCATGAATATCTATATAACGCGGGAATTGAATATAGATTAATATCCGTTTTGCAAAAACACATTTATGTGACCAGGTGTAATGGAATCGTTTTGATAAATCAGATAGATCTGAGAAACGCATTGTGGCCAGGTGTAAAAACAGCCCCAAATAGACCGGCTTGTAGCTTCATTACAAACCTGACGGCAAACTCCGACGCTGACGACGAAGAAAATAAAACTTCTGTCTGTCCAGTGCCAGTCGTCGGAATAAGACTAGAGTCAACATCGGGAAGGCTTTCAACAAACGGGAGAGATCTCGGGCGGTCTGCTCTAGGGCTCAACGTGTTCATGAACGTGTTTCCATAATAACACAATCATAAGTGGATACAGTAAGCACATAAAACAGTTCAACATGGAGATCGATGGAAAACAAAAGCCTAAGTTTTCTACTAACGTTACCCCTGTTTTCCCCTCACACACACATAGGCCTACATAAGTGTGTAATTTACTCAAATGCCTTTCCTTTCATATATTTTAAATGGCTTGCAGATTTATAACTGTATCTACCTCATTGATGACTGTAACAAAAGATGTGTGCCGCACAGTGTGCGGCTGATGCTCCAGTCCTTTGGTTATGAACAGCTTGTGCAACGTGCGTGTATGCGTGTATTCTATGAGCGTGCACGCAGTTTTGTTTATCGCCAGAGGGGGCGTAGTTTTGCAAAAACTCTGAGACTTGCGGTCATGCTCCTTTAAAGTAATTTTAATAGAAATATTCGTTCAAAGTTATCTGGTCTTTAATAATGTTCTCAAAACATTATTAAAGACCAGATAACTTTGGGTATTGGGTGATTTAATTAGGTGTTCATCTAACAATCTTTAGATGTTGTTACTTGTTTCAGAACGTTCAGAGAACATTCAAAAGTAACGTTTCCACAACTTAAAGGTTCACTGTGTAAGCTTCACTTTTTGTTTAACATTTACAAAATATAAGCAAGTACATCATGAATCTATCTTTCAAACTGTGATTTTGTCTTATCCTAATCACTATGGTATGCCAACAATTATTGTTGGGGGATTTCATGAATTAATAAAAATGTATATAAATTTTAATGTTTTAATCAAGCTTTGAAATGCAATAAAGTGAAAATATAGCAATTCATTTACAACAAAACATTCAAACTAGCTGGGAAGTATCTTGAAATCCTTTCAAGCTGTACGTAATAATGCACAACACTCAAAAGATTAAGTTGCAGGACTATATACAATTGTTTTTAAATTATATGGTACATTACCATCTAAAAGTTTGAGGTCAGTAAGTTGTATTATAAATATTATTTAGGCAGCACGACTGTAATAAAAAAACAAAAAAGTCAGCATAGGATCATGTTACACTGGAGACTATTATTTTAATTAATAAAATATATCAAAATAGAACAGTTTGCGTAAAATGTATAAATTAAAATATTTCACCATATTATTGTTTAACTGCAGAAATAAATGCAGCCTTGGTGAACAAAAAAAAATCTTTCTGACCTCAGACTTCTGAACAGTAGTAGATATAGATTTCATCAAGACTGATGTAACATGTTACACTAGAGGAACTGTGTATTATTTGGTTACTGACTTTGAACATGATTTTTAACAGGACTGAAAAAGCGTACCCGAAAGGCCTTCGAGATACGGAAGAAGGAAAAGGACAGTGACTCCACGTGAGTAAGAGCAGTCAGTGGTTTGACCGTGGACATCAGCTCTGCACAGATCTCTTCAGGATATTGTGATGTGCTCACTGGTGTAGAGCTGGCCACCTTGGCACAGTATAGTTTATTGTGATTAGAGTGAATTGCTTTCTATAATGATTATGAATTGCTAAGACTTGGCTCAGTGTTATTTTGTTGAATGTTTATTAGTAGCAGAGCCAGTCTTTTACTATTGGCATAAAGTCTGTTCCACTTTGCAGCTTATTTTGGTGAAGAAATGCTAATTTAGACATGAAAAGATAATTTTACTAACATGCACAATAGACCAACCAAATGTTTGTTGTGTTTTCATGTAACGCAGTGGTTCTTTCAGCCTCTTTGACACCAGGGCTTACATAATCCACAACAATTTTCTAAGGGCACCTAACTTTTCCCAGTTTTACATGATTTATTGGATAAGGATTAAGGATAATAAAGGTTTTAAATGTATATATTTTTAAGAATAATAGTATGGTGGCCAAGGCCAGAGAGCTCAGCATCATGTAACTGTAGAAAAAAAAACACCAGCAATTTTAGTGTTTTAACAAAACACATGAGGTGCAAATACACACAATGCAACCACATACAGAAATGAATGTGCTGCAAATACTTACAACACACATATGATCATGGTGTTAAAATAAACAAAAAAAAAAACCTCACCTTTCAGGTCATCGTCAACACCACTGACGAGGAGACATTGAACGAAAAGCCCAACCAGGTTCATCACTTGTTGGGTTCCCCTTAAACTTCCCGTTGTGGCCTGAGCAATTTGTGGAATGTTTCTGTATTTGGCTGTGTTCTGAGTATTTGCTGCACTTTGTCATCAAACTGATGATGGTGTTTTTTCTATTTGCACATCTTTTCTTTAGTTGCAGTGCGTTGAGCTCTCTCTGCCATCGTATAGAGCCGTGGAGTTGTATGATTGTATTAATTCATTTGACTTATCCAGTGCTAGAAATCACAGATTTTTTTAAAGACCGTGTGAATCCGTTTTTTTGTTTTTAGTAGTAGATTTTTAATACTTTTGTTTTTTTTACTGCTTGTTATCTTGTTGCTTGTTATTGTTATTGTTTATTTTAAAGGAATAGTTCACTTTGAAATGGATTTTTGGAATGTTTTAGCTTGCCTCAAGGGCATCCAAGATGTAGATGTCTTTGTTTCCGCAGTAGTTTCAGTTATGATATTTTTAGGTCAAACCGTTCTTGTCTGTCAGTCATATAATGCAGGTCTATGGTCACCACCTCAAAGATTTAAGTTCCCCTAAGTTCCACATGATGATGAGTTCCCACACTAATTGGGATCCCTAACAAAATGCCATGGTGCTGGCCCCTTCCAGCGCCCAGCTAAACTACCCTGAAGCAGTTTCTCAACAAATTGCGGGAGCTAGCTAGGGAAGTCACACTGCTATTCCGCAAGAACCGCTCAGTGGACATTGGATAACACTGGGAAAGCGTGCCCTAACCCGACAAGGGGAAGGGAATTCTACGGAAACCAGCCGCCTGATACAGGCCTGGAATACACATATGTACTAGCCCAGGGGGATAGTGAAACATATGGCAGTCCCTGAGGTAGTTCCAATCCAAGGGAAGTGGGAGTCTGTCAAGGGAAGACACGGCATAATGCACGTGGCATTATGGGTCACCGAAGAGACCACTGGACAAAACACCCAGTCTACACAACAACTCACTTAGAGGTACCAGACCTGGCTCTGACGGTCCGCCACACCTGGCACCGGAGGGGTGATGGAGGAACTCACAAGGCTCACTGACGTCAGGGCGCCAATGGAGCAAAAGACACACGTGTCCGGCTGAGGCACGGAGTGGCGTAGCAAGCCGACACAACCTATCCCTCACACCACTGGCCGCAGCGAGTACTTGGGAGGAAACAGGTTCTACACGTAGGCTATAGAATCTAGCGAAAGTGTTCGGTGTTGCCCAGCCCGCAGCTCTACATATGTCCGATCAGCGAGGTGCCTTGAGCCAAAGCCCAGGAGGTGGCAACACCTTTAGTAGAGTGAGCCCGCAACCTGGGAGGACAAGGCTCACCCGTACTGTAGCTTCATATGCTCGGGTGATAGCATCCACTAACCATTGAGCTAACCTCTGCTTGGAGACAGCCTTCCCCTTCTGCTGGCCTCCGTAACAGACAAAGAGCTGATCTGAGGTCCTGAAGCTTTGCGTTCTGTCAATATAAACCCGCAGGGCGCGGACTGGACAGAGAAAAGCTAGGGCTGGGTCTGCCTTCTCCTGGGGCAGTGCTTGCAGGTTCACTACCTGATCCACGAAGGGAGTGGTAGGAGCCTTGGGCACATATCCGAGCCGGGGTCTCAATATCACCTGTGAAAGGCCCGGCCCAAACTCTAGGCACGATTCATCAACCGAAAAGCCTGCAGATCCCCGACCCTCTTAAAAGAGGCCAATGCCAACAGAAGCGCTGTCTTAATGGACAGGATGATTGAGCTCCACTGTCATCAAAGGCTCAAAGAGAGGACTTTAAAGAGCTCTCAGTACCAGAGCTAGGTCCCAAGAGGGTACAGAGTGCAAAACACGAGGTGGATTTAACTTCCTAGCACCCTTAAGGAATCTGATGTTTAGGTCGTGCTTCCCCACGGACTAACCTTCTACTACATTGTGATGTGCGGCTATTGTGGCAACTTACAGTACACTTTGAGGGTGGAGGGAGACAGCCTTTGCTCCAACCCACCTTTTAGGTAGGAAAGCATGACTCTGATCGGGCAAGTTCGGGGGTTCTCCTGGCGGGAGGAACACCACTCGACGAATAGGTTCCACTTCAACGCATAGAGGCGCCTCGTAGAGGTAGCTCTAGCAGAAGTGATTGTGTTTACGACTGCCTGTGGTAGATCACCTAGAACCTCTGCATCCTGTCCGGCCAAGGAGGGTCTGTCGTGAGAAGCATGAGTTCCTTGAACCACGTCCTGGTGGGCCAATACGGTGCCACTAACAGTCCCTAGGGCCAGCTGTGAGCCAAGGCATCCATGCCGAGGGTCCCCTCGGACAGGGAGAAAAACCACTGTCGATGGGTCATGTCCGGAGAGGCAAACAGGTGCAACTGTGCGATTCCGAAAACACTTCAAATCAGCTGAACCACCTGGAGATGGAGTCACTATTCTCCTGGCAGGGGAGGCTTTCTCCTGAAAGGTTGAGCTCCCCTGGAACATGAGTGGCACGAAGCGACCTCAGATGCTTCTGACTCCATAGGAGGAGGTGGGAGGCGAGTCGTGACATGTGGCGGGAGCGTAGACCACCTTGTCAGTTAATGTACACATCGGTCGCAGTGCTGTCTGTACGGACCAGTACGTGCTTGTGTTTGAGAAGCCCCTTGAGGCAGCACAAAGCTAAGCATACTGCTTGCAACTCTAGGCAGTTGATGTGCCAATGCAGCTGGGGCCCCGTCTACAGACCCGAGGCAGCATGCCCTTTGTACGTGGCCCCCCACCCCATTGCAGAAGAATCTGTGAAAACCACTGCATGCCTGGAAACCTGGACTGGGCCACTCTGGCCTGTAGAAATGCAGGATCCGAACATGGGGAGAAGGTTTGGCAACAGTTCAGGGTCTTTTGACCCAGAACGTGCTGCTCTGCCACGCCCACCTCGGGATTCGATTGTGAAGCCCGTGCTGGAGCAGTCTCTTATGTAACAGGTTCGAGCGGCTTTCACTGCTGCTGCCATATACCCCAGGAGTCTCTGAAATTGTTTGCCCTCCCTCGAAAGGACCTGAGGCAGGTGATTGGACGCGTTCCTCCGTGAGTTTGCTCTTGTCCCAGTTGACCTGAAGCCCTAACTGGCTGAGGTGCCGTGGCACCATGTCCCTGTGATCGCACAACACATCTCGTGAATGAGCCAGAATGAGCCAGTCGTCGAGATATTTGAGAATGCAAACGCCTTGTTTTCTCATGGGAACAATGGCCACCTCCTCGAACTTTCGTGAAGACGCGGGGCGACAAGGCCAACCCGAAGGGTAGGGCTTTGTACTGATACGCTCGACCCTCGAAAGCAAACCCTAGAAATGGTCTGTGTCGAGGAAGAATCGGAGACGTGAAAGTACGCGTGCTTCAGGTCGATCACTGCAAACCAATTCTGGAGACGGATGCATTTGAAAATGCGCTTCTGCATGAGCATCTTGTGCAGGGCCGATTCAAAACTCGCAGGTCCAGGATTGGCCGAGACCCACCGCCTTTCTTGGGTACAATGAAGAAGGGCCAAGCTCTAGCCAGGCTTACAGGTACCGACCCAATAAGCCCACCTGAACCACTGGCGTACCCGCGGAGGGGCAGACACTAATCATCTAACCATGAAGGTTCGGGACTCGGTGGAGGCTTCCACACGAGCCCGACATTCGCGGCCGCCTGTTCGAGCATAGCGCCCATTTCCGGGTCTGGCTTAGCTGACGCTACCACACCCGAGGGGGCAGCCCCGCTGAGTCATCGCCAGATGACTGCTCTTCCTCCGATGTAGGACAGTTTGACCTAAAAATATCCAAATTGAAACTACTGCGGAAACAAAGACACCTACATCTTGAATGCCCTTGAGGTAAGCTAAAACATACCAAAAATTAATTTCAAAGTGAACTATACCTTTAAATAATTTTAAGTCATCTTGAGGCCCCCTAGTGGGCCCCGGCAGGTCAATCTAAAATGGATAGTACATTAATAATAGACTTGTACTTATCATATACTTCATCATTCTGTCATATATCTGAACTCTGATACTCTAAACATTTGCTTTTTATCTCTTTCAGTGGATCACCAGACAAAGAAAAATCTGTGAGTACAACACAATCCATGAAAGTGAATAAACTTTCTACAAACGTACATTACAGTAGGTAGTGTTGTGAATTATTATTTCATTGTGAACATACGCATGTTTAATTCCCAGAAAAAATCCAATGGTGCACCCAATGGTTTTTACGGTGAGATCGACTGGGATCGATATGTAAGTAAATTTCTCTGAATGCTGATTTTTTTCATACAGTCTTTATAGTTCCTGTGAATGTAATGTCTTGTGTGTTAACAGAATTCTCCTGATGTGGACGATGAAGGGTACAGCGTTAAACCTGGAGAACAAGGGGGAAATATCCTTTAAGTCTTCACATGCATATTGATCTGTACTCATTTCCCATGTTTTCTTTCCATCTTCATCTTTTCACTGTATAAAAATAAAGAGAAAAAACTATGGAATTCCATAACAAGATTCACCAGCTTCAAAGGTCAAGATGGTCTGCTCCTCCAGTGAGTCAGAGGGAGAGGGAGAGGAGGAGCCTGGGAAGAAGTTTAAGATTAAGATCAAGCCATTGGCAGCAAACAGTGGAACCTGCACAGTATCTACTATGGATGAGCTGAAGGCTTCAGTGGGGACGCTGGCCATATCTCCTTCCCCTCTGGTTCGTCTTTAAGATTTACTTTACACTGCTGATGTCCCATAATAATATTCACATTCAGATACTGAGATGATTTCCTCTGTTCTTCTGTTTCCTTACACAGAGAAAGAGTCCGGTAAGCAAGTGTTTTTACACTTCTGTCTGGTTTTACCTTTGCTCCTCAGCGCCATAACGGCAAATGGTTAATCCATCAAAAGTGCTATACTGGAAAAATATTAATTAAATCAGCAATGCTTGAAATCCATAAATAAACTTGACTTAAGTTTTAAGACCTAGCAGATTAGTTTTTTATTATTATTATTGGTGTCACTTGATATTGATTATTTGTTTGTGCATATTCATATTCACTACTTTTTTAATATATATTTTTACTCTCATCTAATACTTACAAGTGAATCTTTGAAAACAGTAATAATTTAATAACACCTGTAATCTTAAGCAAAACTCAAAACAAACATCCATTTTTCATACATACTTATACACTACCGTTCAAAAGTTTAGGGTCTGAAAGATTTTTTTTAAAGGGCGGGTTTACTGCGATTTCACTTTTTTCACTTTAAATAGTGTGTAATGTTGCTGTTGGTGCATGAACAGTATCTGCAAAGTTGCAGCACTGAAAGTTTAGTGTAAGCAGAGATATCGTCTTTTAAAAATCAGGAAGTAAAATTGCCTACAAAAACGACTCGTTTTGGACTACAGCTGGGTTATGGTAGCGTCACTAACCCACACATTTGCATCAACCACTCCCTCCGGAATATGCGGGAAAGGGCATGCGTCGAGTGAGTTGTGTTCACGCAGCTGTCAGGTCTTCTGTGTTTCGGGCTTCTCACGGACACTATACTTCAACAACAATGGAAACAATTTGTGTTTGATTATATTCCTGAAAGTGACGATCATAATCTAGCTCTCTGTGCTGCGCATTTACGAGAGACAGCTTCCAGAATCTCCACGAGTTCAACACTGGATTAACGTAAACAAGAAACTGTTTCTAAATCATGAAGCAGATCCAACTTTAAAACCAGCAGTTAAAAGTCAGCAGTTGTTGGGCCACAACCTGTAAGTAGGCTAAGACTTCATCATTTTAAATGTATTTGCATGTATAATTCCCGACGTAACTTTGTGTTTGTTTTTTGTTTGTTTTTTCAAATGCCAGCGCTGGCTTTATAGGCTTTATGGGCTAGTTAGGCTATTTTGTGTCTACGGCAAACGCGTACAAACATTATGGACCTGAATTTTCTATAAGTACTAATGTTGTAAAAGTGTTTTTCATATATATATGCTTTATGACTTTATTTTCGATTTGATCAGGAACGTAAACCTGCAAACGCTGTTTGTGTTTAACATTAGCCAGTCAGTTGCTATCGTTGCCAGTCAGATGCTATTGTGTAAAACAAACGTGTATAAAGTTAAAAAATGAAGCAAATTATCATTCAGAAACCTTCATTAAGAGCCGTGTGTGGTGAGGTTCTGCTTGACTCGATTTCATCGCGGCTTTCTCTGTCTGATTCTGCCTCTGTGATACTGCAGTCTCGACGTCATTATTTACGTGTATCCACCGTCTATGTTATCCACATTTGGCATGCCCGTATCGCCCGTAAAGGTCATGGGCGTTAATCTTCCGGACAACGTGAGCGACAATTTAGCCAATCACAACACACCGGCCCAAACGAACCAATCTGAGCCCGCTACGTGGTTCTGAGGGAGTGTTTTCATAGACTCAGGAAGTCAACCGCTCGTTCAGGGGACAGAGGAGAGCGCGGCTGACAATAAAGGTGAAATTTATGAAAAATAAGACTTTTAAAAAAAGAAAAACCACGGATACATGTTATATTGCACCCAATAAATACAATCATGCAAAGAAAAAGAGCAGTAAACCCACCCTTTAATTGTTTTTGAAAGAAGTCTGTATTGCTCACCACAGCTGTGTCTATTTGACCAAACATACAGTAAAACATGGAAATACTATGAAAAATCATTACAATTTAAAATAATTGTTTTGTATTGTAATATATAAATGTAATGTATTCCTGTTTAAAACAGAATTTTCAGCATTATTACTCCAGTCTTCGGTGGAACATGATCCTTCAGAAATCATTCTGATAAGTTTATTTGATGATGAATAAACATTTATTACTATTATCAATGTTGAAAACAGTTTTGCTATTTAATCGGTTTGTGGAAACCCTGATATATATTTTATCTTTGAGTAATACATTTTTAAATAGAAACCTATTGTAATATTATAAATGCCTTGGCTGTCACTTTTGATTAATTTAATGCATCCTTGCTGAATAAAAGTATACATTTTATCGAAAAACTTTCTGACCCCAAACTTTTAAACAGCACTATATTACATTTTGTTATTATTTCATTGTTGTATTGACTTGTACACTTTTACTATTTAAAATAATTTATTTTAGTGTTTAGGGTTTTTTTAAGTTTTTTAGACAAAATAGTATTGAAATGTAATATTTACTAATTATTGTCCACAACTATTTTTATTTTAACAGTATCATTCAGAATTGTAATATTGCTGCATCTATGAACTACAACTATGTTTAAGTTAAAGGAGTAGTTCACTTTAAAAAAAAAATTGCTGATAATTTACTCACAACCCCATGTCATCGAAGATGTCCATGTCTTTCTTTCTTCAGTCGAAAAGAAATTAAGGTTTTTGATGAAAACATTCCAGGATTTTTCTCCATATAATGGACTTTACTGGGTACCAGACAGTTCAAGGTCCAAAAGACAGTTTCAGTGCAAACTGCAAACTGGTCAAAGGGCTTTAAACGATTCCAGACGATGAATAAGGGTCTTATCAAGCGAAACGATCGGCCATTTTAAAAAATAAATAACAAAGTTTAAGTTTTATAAGCTCAAATGGTCGCCTTGCTCTGTTCTGTGATGTGCGTTCGTGACTCTCCTGTTTGAACTCGTTCATCAAAATGAACAAATCTTTTTTCGAGTAATTTGGTTCATTCAATAAACGAATTGACTCAAAAAATATTCGTTCATTTTGATGAACGAGTTTGAACAGGAGAGTATATTACAGTATATTATATGCAAGTTTTTTTAAAAGTGAACTAGTCATTTAACAATGAGCGATATGTCATCAATATCATAAATTCTTTTTGTTAATTGAAATATTGCAGATGCATTTATCCAAAGCAACTGACAATACAATGCATTCAAGTTATATAAACCCATAAACATGCTGTTGCTAGTAACATTTTGTACACTTTAAGTCACATAAATGCATTTATAATGCATTAATGCTTTCATGTATAATGAAGAAGTGTGCTTCCACCTGGAAAGATTCCATCACGCATGTTTTCCTCTTCTAAATATTGTTTTTGTTAATAGTACTGATCTGTTACTCACTCTCTGACCAGGTCTGTTCTTTCTCCTTTTTTGCTGATCTCAGAGACGAAGTCCAGTAAGTATGGTTATTGTAAATGTAATATATAAATATTACCAAAATGTACTGATGTTGCTATTGCATGCGCTATAGAAGCTGTCTTACACTGAACATTTTATTGTGATGATACTTCATGGTGTGTTACTGCTGTGCTGACAGCTTGATTCCCTCATGGATTAATATGAGTGAATCATTAGATTCTTGATATCATCTGCAGCTTCAGCATGTTGGCTGTGAATGTCAGATGGAGTTCAGAGTTGGCACTTAGACTCTTGCATGATTGGGCTGTATATTCAGTGCAGTGGTAGAAATGTGTCAAGGGGTAGAGATTTAGCTATAAGTATTTGCTTAAAAAATAATATGTGGTCGCAGGTATGCATATATTTCCACTTTTGACTGTGGCCCATCTAATCTGAATTTACTATAGTTTTCTAATATTAGTTCTATTGGTTTGTCTCTTTCATTTGGTCATTTCAATTTTGGTTATATTGCTCACCTCTAACTTGTATCTATAGTTTAAAAGTATTTTTTTTTAAGAATTCAATAGTTGTGTTTATTATCGATGCTTAAAAGTAATCAACAGTGACAGTTAAGACTTTTATAATGTAACAAAATGCTGTTTGAGCTATCTGTTGATCAGATAATCCTGACAGCAAATATTTCACAGTTTCAACAAACATGAAGCAGCAAAACTGTTTTCAACATTGATAATAATAAGAAATGTTTCCTGAGCAGCAAATCAGCATATTAGAATGATTTCTGAAATATCATGTGACACTGAAGACTGAAGTAATGATGCTGAATATTCAGCTTTGATCACAGGAATAAATTAAATTTTAATATATATTGAAAGAGAAAACTATGGAAGCTTGTTCGCAATTCTGACTTTATATCACACAATTTTGACTTTTTTTAACCCACAATTCTAACATAACTCGCAGTTGCATATTATAATGTCAGAATTGGGAGTTTATATCTCGCAATTCTAACTTTATAATTCAAATACGACTATATTTCAGATTTTCTAACTCACAATTCTGACTTCAGAACTGACAGTTGTGAGTTTATATCACAGAATTCTGTGAAAAGATGATGAGATGTTAACTATACAGTAGATCCACATAAGAGACTTCTTTAAAGATCAGTTTTTGAAACGGTAGTTTATTAAATCTTCCCAAGCACCTTGGAGATTTATTTTTGGTCGTGTTTTATAGTAATATGTGGGTGAATATCAAAGAAAAGAGTTTCTATCCCATCATGTTAGTTCATATAAAATTAGAGTCCGACCAATAAAGGATTTTGAAGGCTGATACCGATACAAATATTTTTTTGGTTTTAAAATCCGATATTCCGATATATTGCTATATATCAGCGATATGCGATATATCACCAGAAACGCGCAACAAAACATTAACAGATTTCCCTAACAGAGTTATTTGTCGTTACTTATGAGATTTAACTAAAATAATATGATATAGCATTTTAAAAAGAAACTTGTTTCTTTTATTGTCACAACAGAACAGAGTAACATCAAAATATATTAAAGTTGTGATAAATAAAATAGTTAGTCCCTACATTGCCTTATAAGTAGGATTGGGTATCGTTTAAATTTGAACGATTCTGATTCCGATTTTGATTCTGGTTCCTAACAATTCTCAATTCCGATTCTTTTAAGAGGCAGGGTCAAAAAAGTTTAGCTAACCTTGCTAACCAATGGTCTTTCTGAAGGACATACTCCTTCTGTCACAAATACTTCTTATGTCTCAAATTTTGCATTTTGCAGAGATTTCGTTATTTTCAGAAAAGTGAAGCCACACTTTGGACCGCCGACGTGAGCTACTCATGTTCGACTCGTGAGGTTATGCCAACACTTCCGGTAGACGCTTCTTTGTTGGTGTTGTTCAGAGGTTTCTTCTTCCGGTCGACGGACTAATGAATATTCGAAACTAGGAATCGAAATTTTAACTTTTGAACGATTTCGGAATAAACGAAAAGTTAGTCCCGGTTCCAATCGATTCTCGATACCCAACCCTACTTATAAGCTACCTTATAATTACATTGTCAGCTTGCTTATCTCTTTACCTGCACTTTTTAAATTCTTTCCATCAAGCTACATCAAACCATTTTCAATCATCAGTTGTTGCCTGCCTCCTAAAACCTACTATTTAGCCATTCTAAATCCATTACAGAACGTCTAAATGTTCACTCCTCGCAAGTCTAACTTACATTTTACAATGCAGGGACTGTAACTAGCGATAAGCTACAGTAGTTATAAATACGGTAATCATTACTTTATTTAGGCAGAAAAAGTTAATTGTGGTTTCCAAGTTCATTAATGTTAACGTTAGCGGTTTTCCACTGGTGATAGTGGCGTTAGCTAGCTTTGTGGTTAGCTAGTCTATGATGAGCCATAATTTAGCAATAGATAACGTCATACTGCAAATTGTAAAACATACATTTTCAATATAACAGGCCAAGGAGAGATGATTGCCCATTATAACTGCCGATACCGATAGTTTGGAAAATGCCTAATATTGGCCGATAATATCGGCCGGCCGATATATTGGTCTGGCTCTAATATAAATGTTGCATATAGTGTTTGTGCTCCTTGAAATGTCTTTGTTATCTTCTTCTGTGATCTTTGTTACAGTGCCAGATGAAACGAAACCTGTCAAGTGAGTGTTCGTTTGGAAATATCAACTTGACTTGTATTGTCGTATCACCCCAGTTTGTGGATCATGGTTGTCACATTTAAATAGTTGTCTTTTTTGCATATTCCAGGTGAGGAGATTGCCAGACCAAGACGATCTACTCCAACACCCACAACAACCCCAGGGCCTGGTTCAGACCCGCCCAGGTTAGTGTGCCATCATCACCAATCCTTATGGAACTTTGTGGTTCTGCTCACTATTGAATTATTCATTTTTAATTGAGTAACCTTTCTAAATTTCACTGCCTGAATAGTTATACTGAATATAAAAATGTTTACCCTCGGGTACTAATAAAGACACCTTGATCTTGACCTTGAATACTCTTGGTATATTTTGAACTTGTTGTTTTTCTTCTGTCTCGCATATATAGAGAATACACAGCAGCGTTTTATGGCTCACCGTTTGAGACCAATTTTGAAGCACACAACTCAGAAGGTAATGCTTTCCATTATGAAAAGTTACATTCATACTTCTTAATAACCTTACATTGCCGAGTTATTTAATGTGGCAAAATGTTATATGTGGTTTACAAGATTAACCTGTTAACTGTCAGTGTCTCGGTAGCAGGACTCTTGGCACACTTTTTTATTGCCTTTTTTCTCCACCACAAATTTTAGTAATCATCATAAATTAGGCAAATCTGCCCCATTATGCTATTTTAAATGTTCCTAATCTTGATTTCAGAGGTCTCCTACAATAGATTTAGCATCAAAGATAAAAAAATAGTTATGTATTTTTTTCATATTATACATTTGCAACATTACCTTATTCTTCAAAGAGCCTATAAGCTGTTTACTCAAAGATTCAGACACTTTCAGTGATAATACTCTGCTTTGATTGGTCAGATGGTCCGGTCTGTTGTGATTGGTCGACTTCTTTTAGCACGTGCCTGAAACAAAACTCCCATTGCCATTTTTGAATTTCAGCTACAGGCACTTCCTCAGGACTTGTACACAAATGGTTACGAACTGTAACGATGTCTATCGGTTTTTCCATATCGATTTCAACGCGAGTCCTTTTGAAGTGCATGCAAAGTGTATTCGCATGCAAAACAGCATCTTCTCGATGTGTAGACAACACAAGCCTGACCTCAACTACAACTACAGTGTTAAGCCCCGTTCACACTACACGCGACTTTGTCGCTGCAGGTCGCCAGTCGCTGGCGATGAGGTCGCTAGTGGGCGTTCCATCACTAGTCGCTAGTGGGACATCCAAAAGACAGCGAATCAGCTTTCTTGCTGCTAAAAACCACAATTTCTGGAGGGAAAATACTGAATATAAATATACGTCTGTAGTGAAGCATGAAGATGAACGAGACACATAAGTCGATTTTTCTCGTTGCGGCCGTTTATCTACGGCATAATAAGCGCAAACGCCGGCCTATCTGGGTTCACGATACCATTCGGGCTCGGAGACAGCACGGCGAGTGCCACCTGATGATGCAGGAACTGCGGCTGGATGAAGTCCGGTTCCAGCAGTACTTCAGGCTGGACAGAACCCAGTTTGATGTGCTGCTGCGGAGGGTTGGTCCCCTGATTTGCAAGGACAATACACGGTTCCACCGAGCCATTTCCCCTGGTGAACGGCTGGCAATTCTCTTCTCAATACTAAATTATATCCTGCATGGCTATACTATAAGATCTGCTCAATACACATTTCTTTCCAATATACATTACAGAAAAACATATGAATAATAAGTGACTGCACTATGGTAATCACACTATGAAAGGCTACAAACTTAAATATATATAGATATAGATATAGCCTATATACTTAATATATTCATGAAAAAAGTATGATCCAACTGACTTACTACATGGACAAAATTCTTCTAAATGTTATTTGTGTTGTGCTGAAGAAATTTACCCTTAAATATATATATCTATTTTTTAAGAAACATTGCACATTCTGGAACAAATGTATTTTTTATTTGAAGAATGACCTAAAAGTTATTGTCATTATAATTGGTTTCCTTTTAAACAGGCCATATATTTATATATGTATGAGCACAAAATGTGACACAAATATTACTTTTATGAAAATGTATAACAAAGTATGATCAGATGCAATGAGTAAGCATAGTATGGGCCTATTTTATTCTGTGATATGTTTCAATACAATATTAATATCTGTGTACAAATACAAGATACTGAATATTTCATAGAATACATATAATATTAATATGTGTCCATCAGTATACAGTACTGATGTAATAGGTTGTACAACACAGTAATAGGTTATTTATATCTAGTGTACATTGATTTCAATAACATTATGGAGTATATACACATGTAAATGGAGAGTGTAAATATCACTAAAATATTAGAAAGGCCACTATAGTACATTAGGTTTTGTTTACTGTCTCTGTCAAAAAAAAAAAGTTAATTGTACAGACTATTCAATCATTTAAACCTACTTGGAATCCCCACAATCGCCGAAACTCCTTTCCACGCATCATTCTTTTTATTTATGTCCCTGTACGGTGGGCAGAGACATATCAAATAAAACTGGAAAATTGCTAACCGCAAGGATTAATTTCTCATCCATCTTTAACGTGCGTGCATTGAGGCCCAGGGGCTGAGGAGAAGGATCACGCTCCACTCCCATTGGTGGTCGCTCGCGAAAATCGCTCTTTATTTGCATAAAGTTAAAAATTTCTCAACTTTTGGCGCTTGTCTCTTGTCGCTTGACATGCCCCATCTAGTCGCCAACGGTCGCTGTCGCGCGTGTTGCCGGAAGTCGCTCGCTCACCATTGAAATGAATGGTATCGCGTCGCTTGGTCGCGTGTAGTGTGAACGGGGCTTTAGTGGGCAGCCAGTGAAGACATAGGTTGACACTGTGCCAATTTGTTACGTTACATAGGTTTGTAACAGGAAGTAAGACTTGAATTGCAGACAACTCGTTTCAGCAGTTCAGAATCGATTTTCTTTTAGCAGAAAAAATCACTTTTTGTCTTCTGCATAGATCTTGAAAACTTTGCAGACCTTATTACACACAAAATAAAAGGTAATATACAAAATAGCATACCAGGGGCACTTTAAACACTTAAAGGGATACTCCACTTTTTGGAAAAAGGCTAATTTTACCATCTCCCCAGAGTTAAACAGTTGAGTTTACCGTTTTCAAATCCATTGAGCCGATTTTCTGATATTTAGAAGAATATCAGTAACCAGACAGTTTCTGGTCTCAATGACTTCCATAGTAGGAAAAAAAATATGCTATGGAAGTCAATAAGACCAGAAACTGTCTGGTTACTGATATTCTTCTAAATATCAAAAAATCGGCTGAATACATCCGAAAACGGTAAAACTCTACTGTTTAACTCTGGGGGAGTGGTAAAATGAGCCTATTTCCAAAAAGTGGAGTATCCCTTTAAAAGCCATCCTATGAATACCGTCTTGAAGTTGGACATTGGGTTACCATGGATATGGTACATTGAAACCTTTTAGCAGGCTCGATTTTTGTGATATCAACTTCAAACGTGGTTAGATATATGGCATTGATTTTCCAGCCATTATAGAGTCGAAATTATTTTTTAAAATATATATTTTGTATAAAAAAAGTTCAGTTTGGTACATTTACTTTACAATAAACTCTTTACATTTCTATAACTTTTTACAATTTTATTTTTGCAAACTACTTTCACTTCTGCAATAATCTGCTGAGTGTTTTCTTTAAAAAGAAACTTTCACCTGTATTCTAAATTATTCATAAATTACAACCATTCAAGCTCAAATCTGTGCTCAAAAAGAGGATGACAGTTCCCAGGTTAATCAGAAGTTTATCAGAAAAATGTTCTTCTGTGTCTTGCTTTGCTTTGTCTTATGAAATATTTGTGTTGGTCAAGGATTGATTTGATGGGCATTTCTTTCATTAATGTTAATGACAGTGTTCTTGGCTGAGCCGGAGCCGTGGTGTCCATCCGCTTCTCTTTCCACCTGTGTTCTGAGCAGATCTCTGCCCACTGCAGGTACTGCTCCACATTCATCATCTCACTCTACTTCCTGCACCACATGGACAGGCGTGTCAAATGTCCAAAATATCGACAACGACGACACTAAAGTAGTTCCTAATGAAAGGGATTCAATGCTACAAAGCATCATATTTCATAGCTCACCTTAGAGTGTGACTGGATCTTCAAGATCAGCCAGAAAAACATCATCTATTAGCACCATGACTGGATTAGGATTTGAACAGGTCACACAAAAAGCCAAGAATCAACTTCATTTAACAGTTATTACTTTATTAATTAATTTTGGCTATAATATAACAAAAACGATCTATCAGTATTACTCAAAAACAACTTAATTACTGCAATCATAAAAAAAAACAAAAAAATCATCTGTAACTGTCTTTATTTAGTGTTTTTCACCAAATCATTGAAAATATGATAGTAGGCAAGCGGAGAGAGAGTCCATTATAGAGCCCATTATAATCAGTCAACAAATTCCTGGCACTATTTGGCCAAACTAAATTAAAGGGGTGATGAACTGAGAAATACAATTTTCCTTGAGCTTTTGACATCTAAGAGGTCATCATATTATAAGAATATCCTGTAAGTTTCAGAACTGAAAACGATCTTGTTAGTCCAATAAAAGCTTTTATTGACACCAGCCTCAACAAACGTCTTGTTTTTGAAAGTGTGGAAGTATGACGTTAAAGATGCTAAAACCCCACCCGCTCATCAACGCCTACTTCAACACGGCTGGTTTAGCCCCACCGACCGATTCACGCTTTCACGCATAGGTAAACAAAAGCATACCTCGTGATGACAAACCGGAGCGAGCTACCAGCAATAAACATTCCGTTGACAAAATGTTGTGCTCGTGCCTGGCTGTGGAAGAAGACAGTCGCTGCATAAGCTTCCTCTGGGTTCCAATATTAGGAATGCCTGGTTAAAATTTGTTTTTAATGACGTTCCAGCAGATGAGTGTAAAACATTATCCGTATGTTCGCTTCATTTCACCGAGGATTGTTTTGTCAACAAGACACAGTTCGAGGCTGATTTGCAGACCGATTAAGAGAAAAGAACGGTGATGTGCCGTCTATATTGGATCTGACAAGAAAGGTGCAACACACAGACTCTGGGTCGAAAATGTATGTGCGAATCCGGTTGCCATTTGACAACATTGGACGTTTTCCCCCACGTGCACCGACGGGTGAGTTAACCTCATTATAATATAAGAGGGAGAAATGAGGACGACACAGATATGCATTTTGTGTATGACCTAGAAGTATTTATTCAGCGATCGGCGGTTAAAGTTAATCTGTACGGAACATCGTTGTTGTACGGAACATGATTAGTCTACGTTACCTTCTATATTGGATCCAACAGGAGTGGTGCAACACACTTATGTGAGTAATATTTTTATTTTAGAAATAATAATCTACTCGGCTAGCATTGCATTGTTACAGATCGTTTGATATCTAATAATATTATGTGTCTACAAGTATCCGTTGTTTTCGAGGTGCTGTTGGTTCATTGTCCTGCGATTCGGGATCGGACTCTGGGTCAAACATGTATGGGCGAATCATTCCGGTTGCCATTTTACAACAGTGGTTTTCAAAACAAATCCCCCCACGTGCACCGACCGAAACCGACGACAGAGTTGAAGCTCATTATAATATGCAAAACTGTTATCCACTCACAGCAGTGGGCGTTTACTTCCTAGTCTTCAATGCGATACGCCCATAAAATCCGAGCATTTTTCAAGTAGGCTGAAAACTAGGGAAGAAAATAGCCCATAACTTATTCATTTTCATGTTTTTGAAGGTAAAAACCAAGCGAACGTCATAAGTTGACCTCAGACAACAAAACAAAAACATTTAAAAAGCCAGTTCATGACCCCTTTAAAATATTAAGATTTGACTTTTATTTTGACGGGAAACCGCAGGGAGACTTCAAAGCTTTGTATTTGTTGATTAGCGCTTCTCAAGTATAGGAAGATGATTGGTGAATTTTTTGTTTTCCAAAGCATGTTAAAGTGACACCGTGAACATCTCACACGTCATACGATGAGTTCAAGTGACAAAGTAGCCGCTTGCTGTTTGAATGTTGATTGTTCCATTGTTTTACAAATCAGTCTTTATTCAGCGTAATATTCAGTAAGGTAGTACGTCTTTCCAAACATGCCCTGTCAACTGTCTTTTCAGTTCCGCCTCCACTTCCTCCAAAGAACATTCCTGTGACTCCACCTGGACGCAGCTCTAGCTCGGTAGAATCCTCCGGTACGTACTGACTGTTACAATTTAGCATCCAAAAACATGTAATTTCATTCTTTTTAAAGAACTCAGTTCCAGGACTGTCTTTCTCTAGAATACTTGTTCCTAGCTTTATGTTTGTGGTAGGGGTGTGCGATGTTGACAAAAATGAAATCCCAATATTTTGTATGATTTTATCAGTAACGATAATCTGACTATTTCGTTCCGAATCGGCCTTCGTTAACCTCATCTCATAGAGTACTCAAACTTCATTGGCCGATGGCAGACATGTTTTTGAGATGCGTAATGTCCTCATACACATACATGGGGCCTTGGCCCAAGATGCAGCATACCAATTTTCAAGTCAATCGGAACTAACGGTCAGCTGGTCAGAGCCCTTTTTATGTTTTTTCATGTTATAGCACCACCTACTGGCCAATCACCACTGATTTTTTGCACCTGTCCAAAAATTTAGCTCATAAATAGATGTTCCAAATTTAGTTAAGATATCTCAATCGGACTAACTTGGTCAGCTGGTCAGAGCCCTTTTTATGTTTTTTCATGTTATATCACCACCTACTGGCCAATCACCACGATTTTTTGCACCTGTCCAAAAATTTAGCTCATAAATAGATGTTCCAAATTTAGTTAAAGATATCTCATTCCGTTGATGAGTTTTGGCTTTTTTTTTTTTTTTTTTTTTTTTTTTAAATAGGCTCCTCCCACAACATGAAAAAATAATATATATATATATATATATACAGAGTGTTTTTTGTGCTGGTACTTTTATTGGTTTAGGTCCGTTGTGGACAGCTGACTCCCAAAACTTTTCACAATCTTCTTTTTCTGTGTGGTGTTGCAGTAGTGACCGGAATTAACGTTTTTATTAAAACTGATGATATTTGCCACCTTAAATTGATTTCCGGGGGCATTTTACCTTTTATAAGGGACATTTTTCTAACCTTATTAGATATATGCATCATAGTTTAAGTCAATTCAATTAGAATAGTAAGACACTATAGGCTGTTTCCAATTAAATGAAATCAATCAAATGAACCAATCAAATGAAATCAACAAAATAGTTTTTGCACTGCAGAACTGCTACAGAATTTGCATCTAAAACAGCATTTGCACTGAAATGCTTTATAATCACTTGAATGTTTAAATTGGCAATAAAAAACGTGCAAATGGTAAACTTTCCCTCGGTAAGGATCAAACTTAGCAATTAATATGTGAATCACATGCGTGCTGAACCATGGGGCTTGTCTGTACGGATCACTTCACTGCCATTCACTAATCCTGTCCTGTGGCCTCATGGGATTGTACAGTGTCCATTATGTGTTGCTCAGAGACACACAACAGTTTCATTGCAGCTTTGTTTGAAACTATTTTCATGTGTGAAATAGAGCAAAAAAACAATATTGTCAACATTGTGTCTAAAATGTGACACAATATTATTTTCTTGTTTATTGAAGTGTTGTATAAAATGTTATTCAAGACAAAAATTCAAAGGGTCATTCTTGTCCCATATATTGAATTTTGGGGAGGTACTAACTCAATTTTACTTGGCAAAAGTGAAAGTGTGCACTCTCAAGGCATGTTCTTGCAGTGAGTGACATAGTCAAATAATGTCAGCTTCAACATTGTTAAAACAACAATTCAATTCAATGCAATACATATTGCACATCCCTAGTTGTGGTGGTGGTGAAAGATGGAAGAGTATTTGACACTTCATTGTTGTTCTTTCCAAACAGGTTATTATAGCGTGGTTCCTAGTGTCAGAGGACATGGTTCAGCTTCGGCATGTCAGGATTCCTCATTATCTGACCCGGCCGCAGGGGCATTCATGCCTGACTTGGACTGTGTTTTCGGGCCTGTAGAGACGCCCAAGTCTGGATCAGATGTGGTGCAGTGCAGTTGGGTGAGCTTCAGCGAGGGCTCTCCCGCCAGACCTCCTCCACCAGATGAACCCGCCCCTTCCCCACCTCTGTCCTCTTCCCCTGCGGACTCGCCTCCGACCTCGCCCCTCAACCTGCCGCCTCCCGCCTCGCCCCCTCCTCCCCTCCACTCCATCCCGCCTCCAGATTCACCTCCACCACCACCGCCCTTAGACTCACCTCTGAGTCCCCTGGACCTTCCCTGCTGCTTTCAGCTCCCAGAGCCTGAGCTCACCCTAGAGTCCTCCGTGACCCCTGCCAGCCCTGGACTGCCCTTCCTGCCAGCAGACCACCCTCCACATGGAGCCGTACCTTCTCCTCTCACCTTGAGAGACGACAGTAGAAGAACCCCTGACTTGGCGAGCATGAGGGACGAGTTTACTGTGTTTGGCACATCACCCAAAGACTTTGCAGCAGGAAGCTTCAGAGGAACCCCACCCCCATTGCCCCCTCCTACTTACAGGAGCGTGATGGGCTCCCCGGGGCCCGGCAGTGGTAAGTTAGCAGTTGTTACGGAAAGGGATACTCCATCCAAAAAGGAAAATTCTCTCATCAGTTACTCGTACGGTATTCCAGTTGTACAGTATATGACTTTCTTTCTTCAGATGAAGGCAAACAAAGAAATAACTCTTTTCTGTGAGTCCATATAATGCAAGTGTATGGGACCCCCAAAGTTGACTCTTTAAAAACCATGCAAAACTAACATGATAGTAATTCATAACCACAGCTGATGAATCAATGTCTTCTGAAGTGGAACGATAGGTGCGTGTAAGAAAAATACTATTTTAAAACTATTTAAACCATTGCCTCCGCCCAACGGTCACGAGTTCATGCTTAATGTGAACATAACATGTCCTTCTGTGCTTCTGTATCAGTTCTAAAGTCAAGATTAGAGTTGGGTCCGAGTCAACCTTTGTTCGAGCAAGTCCAAGTCGAGTCCAAGTCCTTAAGAATCAAGTCCGAGTCCAAGTCCGAGTCCAAAGAGGGCCGAGTCGGACTTGAGTTCGAAGTCCTTAACATCCGAGTCTGAGTCGAAGTTTGGCCGAGTCCACAAAGATTTGAAATTGACCTTCAACAATGACCCGTCCCTCTTAGTTACTGTTGCTACGTCCCACAAGCCATTCCGCTCTAACTCCACATGTTCTCATGCAGTGAAAAAAATATTGAGGAGCAAAGAGAAAATGGTATTTGCAAGGTAATGCTCGGGGGGGTTGACTGCTTTTTTTTCTTTGCATGATTGTATTTATGGGGTGCAATATAACATGTATTTGTGTTTTTTCTTTTGAAAGTCTTATTTTTCATAAACTTCACCTTTATTGTCAGCCACGCTCTCCTCTGTCCCCTGAACGAGCGGTTCACTTCCTGATTCTATGAAAACACTCCCTCAGAAACACGTGGCGGGCTCAGATTGGTTAGTTTGGGCCGGTTTGTTGTGATTGGCTAAACTGTCGCTCACGTTGTCCGGAAGATTAACGCCCATTACCTTTACGGGCGAAATGGGCATGAGCTCCGGTCCAGATGTAAATACGTGTCGAACTGCAGTATCAGTTTCAGGCATAATCAGACCGCGAAAGCCGCGAATGAAGAGAGTCAAACAGAACCTCACCACACACGGCTCTTACTAAACATTTCTGAACGATAATTTGCTACATTTTTTAACTTTATACACATTTGTTTTACACAATAGCATCTGACTGGCAACAATAGCAACTGACTGGCTACTAACGTTATACTCAAACAGCGTTGGCATGTTTACGTTCTTGATCAAATCGAAAATAACGTCATAAAGCATATATACATGAAAAATTCATTTAAAACATTAGCACTTACAGAAAATTCAGGTCCATAATGTTTGTACGCATTTGTCGTAGACACAAAATAGCATAGTCTAACTAGTAGTGGCTATAAAGCCAGCGCTGGCATTTGAAAAAAACAAAACAAATAAAAACACAAGGCTACGTCTTGAATTATACATGCAAATACATTTAAAATGATAAAGTCTTAGCCTACTTACAGATTGTGGCCCAACAACTGCTGCCTCTTGTTTTAAAGTCGGAGCTTCATGTTTTAGTAACAGTTTCTTGTTGAATCCGGTGTTGAACTCGCTAGATTACGATCGTCATTTTCAGGAACATAATCAAACATAAATTGTATCCATTGTTGAGAAAGAATAGCGTCCATGGGAAAACCCGAATACAGAAGACCTGACAGCTGCGTGAACAACACACTCGACGAGTCGACGTGCCTCAGAAATATGCGCATTGCGCATGCCATTTTCTGCATAGTCTGAGGGAGGGGTTGATGCAAATGTGTGGGTTAGTGACGTACCATAACCCAGCTGTAGTCCCAATCGAGTCGTTTTTGTAGGCAATTATACTTCCTGATTTTTAAAAGACGATATCTCTGCTTACACTGGACATTCAGTGCTACAACTTTGCAGATACTGTTCATGCACCAACAGCAACATTACACACTATTTAAAATGAAGAAAGTGAAATCGCAGTCAACCCCCCCTTTAAGAGCCAGGGTACACTTTTGAGCGAGATGATGGTGATGTTGCATTTTTACATCTTTTTCTGTTGTAAAATGTAAAAATTTTTAATTGTAACATTTTTCTGAGTCTAAATTGTCAGAGTCCGTGTCAAGTCCGAGTACAAATTCATCCGATTATGTGACAAGTCCGAGTTAATTCAAAATTGGACTCGAGTCCAAGTCCAGAGTTCCAGACCCCAACTCTAGTCAGGATGCACTTATGTAGCACTTCACAATGCTCTCATGAACCCACATATGACCGGAAGTGATGGTTTTACAGCAATTAAAAAAAAGGTTTTAGTCTTTTTCTCACCTATTGTTTCGCTTTAGAAGACATTTATTTGTCATATGTATTACCACCTAATCAGTTCCAACTTTGGAGGTCCTTTGCAATATACAGACTCAAAGGTCCTATACATTTGGGATGGCATGAGGATGAGTAAATGACAGATTTTTTTTGTTTGTTTTGGCTGGAGCATCCTTTTAAGACTGAAGCAAGCATAATGACCCATTGACATGGAAATAATGAAGAAAAAATAAGACTAGTGGAGTCTCAGGGCTAGCACTAATTATCGCGCGATGTTGTTATGCGCATCTAATCATTAAAGCCGGTTCCTTGATTAGCAGTAAATCACCTTCACCTGCTTTCAGATAGAGTGGCATTTACTACAAAGAGCCGTAGTTAACTGACAAGCTGAGCCATATCACATTAAATATCACTGGCGATACGTCCTCAATATTAACGCGATTTGGCTCAGCTTGTCAGTAAGTTACGGCTCTTTGTAGTAAATGCGCTCCATCTGAAAGCAGGTGAAGGTGATTTACTGCTAATCAAGGAACCGGCTTTACTGATTAGATGCGCATATCAACATCGATGCGATTAATCGTGCAGCCCTAGTGGAGTCTTACAATATTGAATGGAGAGTTTGCTAATGCTAAAGCTGTCAGGTACAGTGCAGAATAGCTGTGAAGGGGTGAAGGTTTTATTAACAAGACTGTAGACTGGGCACAACAAGGAGAGTTAGGTGTGAAATAGTACGAAGAGTAGGGCTGACGACATGATGACAGGCAAGGAAGATGACCACTGAAACCAGTCCTGGGTAGGGTTGGGTATCGTTTGAATTTGAACGATTCTGATTCCGATTCCTTGTTTCGATTCCGGTTCCTGACGATTCTCGATTCCGATTCTTTTAAGAGGCAGGGTCAAAAATGTTTAGCTAACCTTGCTAACCAATGGTCTTTCTGAAGGAAGTACTCCTTCTGTCACAAATACTCCTTTTGTCACAAATTTTGCATTTTGCAGAGATTTCGTTATTTTTTGGAAAGTGAAGCCACACTTTGGACCGCCGACGTAAGCTACTCATGTTCGCGCGGTTATGCCAACACTTCTGGTTGACGCTTCTTCATTGGTGTTGTTCAGCGGTTTCTTCTTCCGGTCGGCAGACTGTGAATATCGAAACTAGGAATCGAAATTTTAACTATTGAACGATTCACGGAAAAAAAACGAAAAGTTCGTCCCGGTTCCAAATCGATCAACTCGATTCTCGATACCCAACCCTAGTCCTGGGTGACAATGGGCTTGTAGAGAGCAGAAGAAGCAGCACCCGGTGGAATGATGGTGAGGAAGACCTGACAGGAACACAACAAACCAGAGTCTTGATCTCTTAGCTGTAGCACCAGTCTAGCTGCAATGCAGTGGTCATGAATACTCAGGATGCAGGGCAGGGACAAATACAAAACTCACAATGAACTAGACAAGATGATAATAGGCCAAGACAATAGAATAATTAAATAGGAAATATAAAAATAAAGACTGAAACAGAACAATGACTAGTGAAGCAGAATAAAGTTACTGAAACTTAAGACAAAAGAAACTTAAAACTAAAATAAAACAAAAGAACAAACTGACAGGGAACTATGATAATCGAGAGTAGAAATAAAATCAAAAGAGAAAAAATAAAAGACTAAAGGCCATTGCACACCGAGTCCGAAATTCGCATCTGAAATTTTTGCACGTAAAAAAAAAATTTGACCTCACGTTATATCAATCATGCTTGCACACCGCCTCCGAAACGTTCATCCGTCATAAAATTAATCAGATCGGGTTCGATTTTCGATTTTTCGATTTTGAGAGGTCTTTTGACAATTCAGGGCCGGGGGGAGCTCGTCCTCAAATCATTGCACATTTGCGCCGTGCTTTCAGTTTCGGTTTTCAGTTCGATCAAGTGTTTATGTTCTCTTCTCTATATTGGATTATGAAATTATTAAACCTCTTTCAATCAGATTGAAATTTAGGATCGAATAAGATGTGATTGAGCAGCCAATTCGATAACTAATGTATTATTTGGGCACAGTATATCACAGCCTAGTTGTTTTGTCTGCCCAGTGCTTCAACCGGGCCGCGCGGGTGTGTGTGGGTGTGGGTGTGGGTGTGTGTGTGTGTGTGTGTGTGTGTGTGTGTGTGTGTGTGTGTGTGTGTGTCCATACCTTAGACATACTGCCATATCTCTGTTCAGAATCGATTGGTTCACGGAAATTGGTGGTCTTGTTTTTAATATGTGGCTCCAGAATCGCTAGTAAAGCATCAAACTGTCCCACTGACATTCTGAAGTAAATTTTGAATCGCTAGGGATAAATTCGCATCTCCGTGATAAGGAGGTGAAACTCTCCTTCCTCTCGGCGCAATTTCAGGATTGGATGGACGCAATATTTTCTCTTTCTTGTCTTTTCAATAAGAGAGAGGGCAACAAAATCATCCTCACTGCTTGACGAATCCATTTTTGGTATTTTTGCGTTTTTTCCCGCAAATGTTTAATAAATTCGCATCGGACTCGGTGTGCAAGGTTGCTATGCGTGACGAATTTTCAGGCTGACGAACACGAAAAAACGCATCCGAAAATTTCGTACTCATTGTGCAATGGCCTTAAAACTAACTTGAACAAGACTGGAGGGGAAAAAAAGGGAGCTGGAAAGATCAATATTACAAGAACTAGGTTTAACCATACACACAAGGCAAACAGGAATAAATCACAAAGCACACAAAATGAACCAGCAAAGAAAAGAGGGGAAAAGGCACAATATAAACAGACCAGAGAAGAGGACCTTTCTTCTTTCAGCTGCATAAAATTTGAGCTCTATTAAATAATATCCTTGCATCATAAAAGTAATCCATACAACTCTGGTGGGTTAATAAATGCCTTCTGATGCAAACCGATGGGTTTTTGTAAGAAAAATACCATACAAATATAAATAGTCACTTTGGCTGGAAGAAGAAACATGTATACCTAGGATGGCTTGAGTGTGAGTCAATCATGGAATCATTTTCATTTTGGGGTGAACTGTTCCTTTAATAATAATAATAATTAATGAATGAACACACTCAAGTATTTCTGTGATAATAATCTGATTTCATGTTCTTAGGGCCGTCCTCTCCCGCACGTGCTGGCACTCCTCTGTCTGCTGGCAGCCCCATCCCACCTCTTCCACCGAGACCATCATCACGACCAAAACTACCACCTGGAAAACCAAACCTAGCAGATCTGGTAAGACTCTCTACACTTCTGTGGAACATTTGAAAAGTGTCACCTCAAAAGAATATGCCTAGTGGTTCTCAACACATTGTCAAAGACATTAGCCTACTGTAATCCCAGTAAATTACCGTAAAATTACCAGAATTACACAAATAAGCTGTTCATACCAGCAACGGTCTTCTGGCTTTTTTAGCGCTAAAGGGATAGTTCTGCCAAAAATGAAAATTAGCCCATGATTTACTCAACCTGAAGTCATCCTAGGTGTATATGACATTCTCCTTTCAGACAAATACAATCTGAGTTATATCAAAAAATGTCCTGGCTCTTCCAAGCTTTATAATGGCAGTGAAAGTCCATAAAAGTGCATCTATCCGTCAAAAAATTGCTCCAAACGCATCTGGGTGGTTAATAGAGGCCTTCTGAAGCAAAGTGATGCGTTTTGTGTAAGAAAAATATCCATATTTAAAACTTTATAAAGTAAAATAACTAGCTTCCGGCCAAAGGAACATATGGATTTCACTTAAGGGAAAAGCACAACTTTACACTTAAGTTAAAAAAAAAATTGATTGTAGGCTTCTTCTGAGGGAGGGTTTTACTAAATAAAACCTAGTTTTAAATGACAAAAACTATGCCGAAAATCTATTGACATTTCCGTCAACGAATAAAAACTAACGTTAGATGAATATGTTAGATAGTGACGATCTGGGAATCGATCCAGTCAGAACTGATGTCCTTTGTGTGTGTTAGATGCACACATTGGTACTGTAACGTGCTGATCTACCCCGCGGTCTCATAAAACTTTTAAAATGTAAACCAACCACGCAACAGCTCGAAGCGTGGAGCCGTGCACAGACCTGTACAGCGTGTGTGGGTACTGCTGCACTGAGCTCTCTTTCGTGTCTGAAAGGACAAATACACACACAACATTGTCTAAATGTCCGTTTTGGAGAGTATTCATGTAAACTATGTCGGTTATGTCTAGGGTTGGGTACCGAAACTCGGTTCTAATAGGGAACCGGTTCTGACGTAAACGGTAGTAACCAGACCGAATCAGAATGAAAATTTCGGTGCCTGATTTTGATGCCTGACTCTGTGGCATGCGGTGGCATGAGGCGCACACACGCAGTCTCTCGCTGTCTCCTCTTTTCCGACGGTGCGCGCACTATACGGTTTATTGAAGCTCTGTCTGTCTCGCACGCGCGCTTGCTCGCTCGCACTAGAATCCGGGAGATTTGAACTAATTTGCGATCATCCGGGAGCCGTTATCAATATGCGGGAGACTCCCGGAACGTCAGCTGATACGTTCTGATACGCGAGGGGATTAAACACACGTGAAATGTACACGTGAAATGTTTGGCTGCATTTCACGTGTAAAATTACGCGTCAGAATAACGATTGTCTATGGATATAGAATCACCATTCGCGCCGCCTTGACGCTCACGTCTTCATATTATATTAGCGCGCGCATCATCTGCTCCTCAGAGTTCTCTGCCGAAAAGCAGCGCAAGATATTTGGCAGCGAACGCAGCGTCTCGTTCCCTATTCAGAGAACATGGGTTACACAGAGACGTTCTCTTTCATATGTTTACTCAAAGCTGCGCATAAGACGCAGTGGGAACGAAATATCAAACTGGCTAAGAGCTTAACTAGTAAATGACAAAATAACATGACTAGTTAAAGCAGACAAAACATGGGAACCTGTAGCCATGTCGATATTATATTACCCTGGTAGTAATCTCTATTAATCTCCAGTATAATTACATTGTTTGATATATTGTTTTATTTGACATTATGTAAATATGAACTTTTATTTTATATTGGTTTATTTATTATTACCATATGTTACTTGTATTTATATTGTAAGTTAATATTGTGTTCAGTTTGGCCCTGTAAATAAAGGGGTATTATTTTTTTTCAAAGTGTATGCGGTTTCGTTTTCTTAAGTACCGTTTCAAGAACCGTTTAGGTACCGGAACCGTTTAAAAAATACCGAGTAGGTACTGGTATCGAATAAAACCCAACCGATACCCAACCCTAGTTATGTCTTAAACAGTTGTGAGTGTATCGGATGTGCATCAGTGTAATCGGTATCCGCATGTCATTGGGAAATGATCCGACTTCTTAAAGCGACAGTGGCAATCAACATAGCCTAATGCGGTCTGTGGCATTAATTTTGATCAAGCAACAAAAGAAAAAGAGAAAGGTATTCACTGTTTGTTATTATCTTTAATAAGGATTAATTGTATTTAATTCATACAAATAATTGTCTACTTGAAAGAATAAAGAATGATGTAAGTTGTTATAAAGAATGCATATATCATTCACAGTAGTAATGCAGTAATGCATAAGCAGTAATGCATATGTCACAGTAGTTAAATCTGTATATGTATTGCATGTTCAAACTTCAAAATCATTCATATTAATAGGTCAATATATGTTTTCTCCAAAAGTATAATTATGGGTTTGGAAATTTTAGAACACATTGCAATTTACCTAAACCCATTATATTTTAGTCGACTAAATCTACTGTAGATTTAGAAAATCAAAAAAATCAACTAAAATCTAATTGTATTTCGTCAACTAAAACTAGACTAAAACTAAAACAATTCAGATGACTAAAATATGACTAAAACTAAATACAAATTTGCTGTCAAAATTGACACTGCTGTATGTAACTTCTCCATATTGTATTTTTCCTCAAAAGTATAATTTGTCAACCCCGATTATTATGATTTTCGATGTTTATTGTTCAGGGGTCTCTCAGTTCCCCATATTCCCAGCATGGAATAAATAGCTAACGTTAAAACACAACTTAACATTGTTCGGCAAACTTTCTTGTGGCCAACTAAAACATTTTTAATTTTCACACCTGCTTGGGTTATCATCTTTTACCCATTCCACATTTGAAAAATAAATGAACACAAGTTGAAAGATTTTGTTTTTCTTTGCTGGTAGGGACGTGAAATAGGTATTATTTTTTATATAAATGGTCTTAAAAAGGTCTTTAAAAGACTTGAGTTTAACTTGAAGAAACCTGTAGGAACCCTGATATAACATAGATACAATATAATATGGAAGTGGTAATATAGTAAAATAAGCAAATAAAATAAATAATTATATTAAATTCCATTAACTAGCCTAAATATTTTTAATGATTTGCACTTTTTTATAAACCAATGAATTTACATTACTTTTCTAGTTTGTCAGGTTTTTTTTTTTTTTTTTTACAAATAGCAAATTCATCCCCCAAAATTATAAAATTAACTGACTTCCCAGGTCTAGAAATCACACATTTAATTCTTAAATAAAAAATGGCAGTTGTTTGGGAAAGGATGTAAAATAAGAAATATGATTTCAGTTTACATCTTGATTAGTATCTGTTTTAGCTTAATCAGAATCTTGTTTCATCTTATTTTAAATATTTTAAGTCGTCTCTTTGGAAGTGTGCTGAGGGCACCTGTTTGAGAACCACTGGCCTAGGAAATGATTGCTTTGGTTGTTCTCACTAATTCTAAAGATCCAAATATTAAACTCAAGTATTGATGGGTATTTATACCCATATACTGCTCAAAGACAACAATGTTTGCAATTGTTTATTAACCCTTCGGAGTCTTGGGGTATTTTGGCCCTTTTTGAGTACTTTTTTATTTGTTTAATTTTGCGACATAAACAAATGTTTAACATACCAATTTTTGGTATCATTTTTTTCAGCACAACATCACCTATATGACCAGACAATTAGTTTATCACTTTGATGTACTGTATCAACACACTGGACCCAAAATCACACAAAAAAACACAAAATCCGAATAGAAATATTATAGCTTTTCTACTACAAAAAACACAAACATGCTCAATGAAGCATTTTAAAAGGTTTAAAATGTAAACACAAGTTGTAAATGTCAAAATATACAGGTAAAATTAAGATATAATCAAGCTATATACAAAAAAAATATGATTTACAAAAAAAAGCGAGTGTAGCCATAGGCTTTTTTTTCCCTCATTTTAGCTTTGCCACTTTAAAAAAAAAAAAAAAATTACAATTACACAGCTAGCTACATTACAGGGCTTTCATTCCTTGAGCAAGAGGGGTTCATCAATAGTGCAAATATACCACACAAAAGGTAAAATGAACACAAAATCAAACCATACATTCAACTATTTACAACAAATATCAGGTGTGTTTATTTGTTGTTGTTTTTTAAATCTGTGCCACTCCTCAAAACAGTTTATCTAATCTACTCCTAAACTACCCAAACTACTCCTAAACTATCTACACTACTCCTAAATTACCTAACTACTCCTAAACTATCTAAACCACTCCTAAACTACTCTGAAAATCTACTCAAACTAGCAATAATTTCTCTCTATATATATAACGTATATATGTCTCTCTTTGTCTACTCCGTAAATCTCCTGCCTTTCAATTTCGCTTCTTTGCTCAGTTGGCTCCTCCTTCATTCCGTAAAATGTGCATCCTGAAGAGCAGAATCAGCAGATTCACACATTTTTCTCCATTTTGTTTTATGACAAAAACCGACAAAGTTATTAGAATAAATGCAACGTCTGTCATATCCCATCTTGCGTTCCTTTACGAACGCGTCAGATATACGCGTACATTTTTTTTTATAAAGTTTAAATGATCATATCTCCGTTTTTACTTGGTTGATCAACACCAAACAAAAAGTGAAATAGAATTTCAAGTCAGCACTTTCGACAGGAGTGGACGGCAGCGCTCAACGTGACTTTGTTTTTATGCTTCGACATCTTAAACTGGACAAGTGATTTGATCATGCCGCCGTGATCGGCGACCCTGAAGGGTTAAGGGAGTGTGGACTAGGCGTCAGATTTATAATCCCTGGTTCAAGCTGTTATTTCTGTTTCCCCTCAGGCCCGTCCCTTCAGCCCCCCGATTCACTCCTGGAGTCCTCCACCCTTTGCTCCTCTGGCCAGAGCTGAGAGCACCTCCTCCATCTCCTCCGTCACCTCTGTGAGCGCAGCTTCCACACCTACACTAGGCCGAGAACTGAACCTCTCTGTGTCAGGTGGGCCACAACACAGCTGTCCCAAGTCAGTTATCGCTGATTATACACAGTGTGAAGATGATAACCAGGCATAATGGCTTTTTCAGTTCAGTAAGATGTGTGACCTTTAGATAAAATTAGATCTCCTTCTGTATTTCAGCATGTTCCAGAGGTCCGAGTCCTCTCACAATGGGACCCCAAGACACACTACCAGTGGCAGCCGCCTTCACGGAGACCATCAGCGCCTACTTTAAAGGAGCAGATCCAACTAGGTAAGCCTGCAGGGCATATTTTGAAGTCAGATTTTGAATGTTTAGTTAAAATTTGTTGAATCTAATGTTTTTCTCTCATGTCTTACTGTGTGTTGTAGGTGTTTGGTGAAGATCACTGGTGAGATGGTGCTGTCTTTCCCAGCAGGGATCACCAGACACTTCTCCAGCCACCCCAGTCCACCAGTGCTGACCTTCACCATCAGCCAGTACAGTCAGCTGGACCAGGTCCTTCCCAACCCACAGCTGCTGTGCTGGTAATACAACACCTGCAACTAGTGTTGTCAAAATATTCGGTACTTCGGTACCAAGTCGGTACTAAAAAAATTTAAACGTCACGGTACCAAGTCCCGGTGGTACCGAATACCCGGTCAAACCCGGATCTGGATGCGCATGCATGCACGAAGGGCGTGAAGTTGCGTCCTCTTTCATGAAAGCAGCGGCGCTGCTGATGTGGTTTCTGTGTATATTAAACAGCAAAACGACTATTTAAATATAAACCCTGCATGTTGCGCTTGTGTCTGTGAATGAACGGCGCAGACGAGCGCTTTCATTTAACGTTAACGTCACCTCACACACACACACACACACACACACACACACACTGAAGCACGAGTGACGCTCGCGCTGTTTTCAGTCTCTGCTGCCTCACGATATGATGACATGATTCACGATCAATTCATCTCCGAGAGTCACTTCATGGGCATTTTACCGTTTAAATATGAGCCCTGCATGTTCTGCTTGTCTCTATGTGAATTAACGCGCAGAGTCAGACGCGTGGTTTCATGTAACTCTCTCTCTCACACACACACAAACACTGAAACAAGAGTGACGCTTGCGCTGTTTTCAGTCTCTGCTTCCTCACGATATGGTGACATGATTCATGATTCCATCTCCGAGAGTCACTTCATGAGCATTTTACCGTTTCATTTGAGAAAAACTATCGTCATATCCATAGGGTCATATCATATCATACACGCACAGAAAGTCAAAGGTCTCTACGGCAACCCGTCAAAATAAAAGTTTGGTCAGAAACAATTATCTTAGGCTACTGTACAATATATTTAACTACGTCTCCATTTATTAAAAATACTACTGTAGCCTAAATCCACTGAATGCTGTATTTTTCACTTGATTTTTATTATAAGCAATATTTCTCAGTATCAATATTTTCGTTTAAACAGCATGTAGCCTTCAATGCTTTCATAAATGTACCATCATAAATAATAAAGTGATGGAATTTAATTTAATATATTTTTTTTCAAGTAGTTAAATAAAATAAAATAAAATAAACTAATTTTGCTGTGGTACCGAAATTGGTACCGAGAACCGTGACATTTTAATGGTATCGGTACCGACTACTGGAATTTTGGTACCGTGACATCCCTACCTGCAACTAGTGAATGAATCGTTCAGTTGAGCCAGGCTTTTTAAATGATTGTCAACCCATTTTAGAAATAGTTTGTAATCATCCCTCTATTAAGGAGAACTTTGCTCGAGAGTAGAGCTGAGGTGGGTGATGTTGGAATTAGAGTTGTCTCAATATTAAAATTATGGCTGATACCAATAAACCAATATTTATGTTTATGTTATGGTCAGTATTATAAATTGTAAATTATTTTCTCTAAGGCTACGTTCACACTGCAGGCTGAAACGACCTAATTCCGATTTTTTTGCCCATATGCGACCTGTATCTGATTTTTTCATGACAGTCTGAACGACACAGATCCGATCTTTTCAAATGCGACCCAGGCCACTTGGGTATGTGGTCCAAATCCGATATGTATCCGATCTTTTGAAATGCGACTGCAATCTGAACGGCCAGGTCACATATATCCGACACGCACGTCATTGCACGCACCTGTAGCTCGCCGATACACGCCAACTCCAACGCGTTTCTGCACTGTTATGGGCCGCCGCAGACGTGTCTCTTCCGTGACAGAGTTGATCGGAGGCGCTCACAAACATAATCGAAGGTGGATCTGGTCATTCGGAAGTTACTGATGAATTCTGTATCAGTGAAGCCACTCACATCAGTATCCCACCACTCCTAGCTGCGACTCCGCACCCACACGCTTCTCTGTTTAATTTTCTTCTTAAAACGAGAAGATTGTAAGTGTGCTGGCTCTGTTGTGAAAATAACTTTAACACCGTGTCCTAACTACACGCGCACGACGCCGCGACACGCGATAAAAGGTATCTTTTCCATGTTAATCTGAGTTTTTGTCCTAACCAGACGCGCGGCGACACGCGAAGTTTCTAATTTAGAAACGGTTCCTATTTCTGCGACGTCGCGGCTGACAGAATGAAGAAATTACACTGGTTATGAGTACACATTATTTATTTTTAGTTAAAAATAGGTCACTGTGCCACAAGATAACGGATAATTTACCTCAGATTTTGAAATCATATAATATAGCGTTCAAAATGAATTCTATGCAAACATACAACTGTACTTCGTAACAAAATTAGTCAGTGAGTATATTTTGTTAATGTTTGGATTTTTAATAATGTTATTTCTTGATTTGATTATGTCCATATCCATTTTCAATACGAGTGCGGGCCAGCAGTGCGCTTTCACGCTGTTCTGAATGGTTGTGATTTTTGATCACAACGTGTGGCGTCTCACAGTCGCGTCGCGTCTAGTGTGGACAGACACACTTGCAGTCGCTGGAATTTTATCGCGTCGCGTGTAGTTAGGACACGGTGTAATATTGCTAAACGAGCTCCACTGTTAAGACATCCATTTAGCTACTTCCGCAAACAACAAGTGACGTCGTTGACCGTTGAGTACTCTTCTGCGCATGCGGGTCACTTCTGGGTCATTTCACGTTCACACAGGAGATCACAAAAGGTCGCATTTAATTGGAAATGTGAACGGCCTTGCAAAAAAATCTAATTTTTTCAAAAAATCAGAATTGAGCATTAAGCCCTGCAGTGTGAACGTACCCTAAATGTATTAAAAACAAAACACTAAAACTAAATGCTACCGTCTGTTGTTGAGAACACAGAACAAAATAAGATTATAATTTAAAGTCTTTAATGAATAACAGGAAACATAACCATTGTTATACACTGATGAGACCAGGCAAATGAGAACAGACACTGGAACTTAGGGACTGTTTACAAGAAATAAAAACGTAAAATTTTGGCCGTTCATTCAGACGACAACAGCGTTTTGGATGTCTGAAAATGCAAAGTTTTGAAAACAAGTTTTAAAGTGCAAGTTAACGGTCTCTGTGTAAACAACAAAAACTAGAATCTGCTACTAGAATCTAACAACAGTGGTCACTTTACAGACTTGCAAACATTAAGTTAAGGATGTTTTAAATATGTTTTTAAATATTTTTTGTTTAGTGAATGTCATATTTTGTACAGTAAATGTAAATATTGTGTGAAACTGAATTCTTTTAAATTCAGCTTATTTCAATACATTTTATTTGCTATCATTAAAGTTTAATGTCATTATGTCAGCATTATTTAACAGCCTTTGACTACTCTGCTCTCTAGATATCAGCTTTTACCAATGCTTTAAATGGGCACTTGGTAACTATTTCAACTTAATAAAACTGTTTAGAAATCATTTGAATTGTTCAGTAACCTGTTCTGGAGAGAATGGTGACTCTCCCCGCTCCCCCAGTGTCCCCAGTCAGAAAACCAACCTTACAACATGGGGACTAACGTCCCGATAAGTTGTAAATAAAAGTCTCGTGAGAAGCGAGAACGAGCAAGAAACACGAACTGCTTTATGGCAATTCGACGTAGTTCTATGATATTGTGTATGATGTATTAACCACTCGGCAGAAATAGCTCCGCACGATAAAGTTGGATAATAACAAATGCACATAAGCAGCGGTAGAAAGCGGGACGAAGGTGGCGCAAGTGAGTTTTTTTATGACAGTGTTGTAAAAATATACGCCGCACAGCTGTAGGGGGAGCTCGATGAGAAAACATGCGACCACAAAAGTGAAAACAGCAAAGAAATGATTAGAGTTACCAAGTGCCCTTTAAAGACCTTTTTAGATTGCATTATTTGAACGTGAAATATTTCCATCCTGCAGCGACACCACACCACCTACAGGTGACGCGAAGGAGTTCTGGGTGAATATGCCAAACTTGTTGAGTCACCTGAAGAAAGTGGCTGAGCAGAGGCCACAGGCCACGTATTACAATGTGGACATGCTGAAGTACCAGGTGGGATTTTGCATATAAACATGATCTGTTAGGATCTACATCATTTAAAGGGGTCATGACATGGATTTTTCTTTGATTATTTTAATGTTTCTTGAGGTTCACTTAAAATGCCAATAAAGGTTTTTTGCACACACACAAAAACCCAAATATATATGCAGGGCTCGACATTAAGGCTTGTCCGCTTGTCCGGGACAAGTGCATTTTTTCTAGGACAAGTAGAAGAGAAAATCAGTTGTCCGACCGGACAAGTAAAATTTCAAACAAAATAAAATGCCATAACGTCACGTTATGTGCCACTCGTTACGTCTATTTTACAGATTAAATTTTACCAATTTGAAACGAACACATTTTTCGCGCTGCCTGTGAATGTCCTGAATGTGACTCACAGAAGACGCGCGGCAGTATAATGCGCATGTATTATAGAAGTTCTCTTTCGCGCTTGAACGAACATCGACAACACACACAAATAAGCCAAAATGTCATTTGTCGAGTATCTTCATAAAATAAGAGCAGTCTTATGATGGACATAAAGAGTGACTCGTGAGAGAATGAAGCGCGTGTGAGATCCGCGTCTCTGTCCACAGCGGCTGCTCTTAAAGGGCCAGCTACCAATAAAGCGTTCTGTCAGTAAAGTTAATGAAAGAACAAAGGGAACAGAGAAAATTACTCACTGCTCTCGACTAAAGAACTTGTGTAGCTTTAATAAGGAGTAGTCTATATATCATTTATAATTTATGCAGTGCAGACTGTTTGATAACTTTTTTCAATTTCTGTATATGTCCTACCTGTTAAGGGGGTTGCACACCGGACGTGCAGCGCCGCGTCGCGTCTAGGACAACTCAAGGTATCGCACACCGGACGCGCACTTTCTCATCAGTGTATGGCCAGCAATATTGTAATGTTTAATGACAGGAGATGAAGATAATGTCTGTTCTATGTAATTATTGTACTGCACAATTAAATACAATCGTTGCTGAGTCTGCAGTCTGAAAACTTTACCTCAGAGCATCCGTTAACTGAATGAATTGAGAATCTCACCTGAAAAATCCAATAACATCAGCAATTGTCATTCAAGCAGCTGATTTCTGTAAATGAATGCAAAACGAAATGTATATTGCAGGATAGGGCGAAGTCAGGACCCATCAGCAACGATTTGAGACAAAAATAATTAAAATTTGATATAAAACTATGTAAATGGCGCTCTGTGGCGCTGCAGGGTTTTGAACACGGTCCTGAGCCGTCGCTGGGCGCCGTGGACAGACGCTGAATGGCGCTGCCGGTGTGTGTACACTCATAAAGAATAATGTGTTCGAATTTTAAAGACGTGGCGCCTGCGCGCGCTGCCGTCCTGTGCGACCCCCTTTAGACAGTTATTTTTTATCCAGACATCAATGGCTTATTGATCATTATAGGTGTTATCAATCATTTGGTTGTTAATGCTAATTTCAGAATTATCACTAATCTGTGTGTGCATTTGGTTTAGAACCAAACAAGTTGACTCATGAAACCATTTGTTTATTATATCGCTATCGCATATCACAACTGCAGTATTGACCTCAATAATCGCAATATGACATTTTCCCCAAATCGTGCAGCCCTAGATACAATTATAAATCTTTACCCGGACAAGTGACTTTTGTGCATGGACAAGTGAAACATAAATTTACTTGTACGAAGGACAAGTGCCTCAAAAAGTTAATGTCAAGCCCTGATACGTATAAAATTTGACCCTCATTGTCTGAAATGATCCGTTTTTAAAGGGCGGCTCTTTAAAGGTTTGTTAGTAAATGGCCACTGTTATGATTTGGACATTATCCATATAATACCGTCATTTACAAACAAAGCATTATGAAATCATTTACTTATCAGTCCCTCCAGGATTTCGCGAGCCTTTTTTGTGATTGTTGCGGCCTAAAATGCCTGATGTTGCGGCCGCTTCTCTAAAAAGTTGCGATAAAAGTTGCGATGTTCTTTTGCATGTTTTTATAGGTTAAAACGGCAAAGGTAGATAGATTTTTACTTAAAGTGCTCATATTATGCTTTTTGGCTTTTCCCCTTTCCTTTATTGTGTTGTTATATTTTTTTTGTGCATGTTATAGGTTTACTTAGAGAGAAAAGTCCAAAGTCCACCCCAAAGGGACTTATTATGTCCCACAGAAAACACTGTTCATCATCTGCATCTGCTCCATTGTAGTCCAGAATTTTCAGAGACAAAGTCACACACACTTTGTAACACATGTTAATGAGAACAAACCCACTAATTAACCTTTAGTAACCGTATAAAAGGCAAAACAAACGATTTAAAGACACAGCAAAACCTAACAAACTAAGCTTCTTTTTTTAAAAAACAAGATCTGCACCTGCAAAAAAGTTGACAGTATTTATGTTGAAAGATGCCAATACTAATAAAGTGCAAAATACAGTTTAAGGAATAGCCACTAAAATTAAATGGTGGAAAAATCAAAAGTTTGATAATGTATTTTAATATAGCTAATATAATATAATATAGTCGCATATCCAATAAAGCTGTTCTCATTTCCTTATTTTTATTTTATTTTTTTTGTCAGACAATAGAACGGGTAGGCTAGCTATTTTTAATGTGTACATTTTTCTGAATTTAGAGAGTTCGGGAACTGGGTGAACTAATGCACTCTGATAGTGAGTAGCCTTTTACAAGTGATAAACACAAGAAAAGAAAGGAAAATAAAATGGTCAAACTCAGTTCTTTAAATATAAAACAAAAGAGAAGCAGATAAGTGATAAGTCCATGGAAACAACACTGCTCATTCGCGTCTGTCAGCTGCCGTGCTGCTCCTCTTAGCCGTTCACTGAACAGGGACGCAGAGAGAGGTGTGACGGCAGGGAGAAAGCAAACCTTGCGATCGCAGGATTGTGCTGGCAACATTTGGTTATTGAGGTTTGTCCAAAAAGCCGCTAGATTTGTCTCTAGTCGCTTTTTTTATATCACTAAAGGGGTCTGCAATGTCGCTAAAAATAGCGACAAAGACGCTAAGTTGGCAACATTGGCCTTTTCTGTTATTTTTGTAGGTAGCCTAAATGTGAGACGTTGGCAGTCCACATCTGCTGCATCTTCTGAACAAAACAAGTGAGTTTGCTGACGTATGACGACGCTTTGCAGGAAACCGCGGCGCGATGATTGGTCAAAGTTGCAGAAAAGTTGCGGTGATTTTCAAAATTGCAAGGCGCACTGAATTCACGTGGATTTGTTGAAGTTGCGTTAATAGTTGTGATCTCGACATCGCGAAATCCTGGAGGGACTGACTTATGGTTTGCAATATACACTCACCGGCCACTTTATTAGGTACCCCATGCTAGTAACGGGTTCAACCCCTTTTGCCTTCAGAACTGCCTCAATTCTTCGTGGCATAGATTCAACAAGGTGCTGGAAGCATTCCCTCAGGGAGTTTGGTCCATATTGACATGATGGCATCACACAGTTGCCGCAGATTTGTCGGCTGCTTATCCATGATGCGAATCTCCCGTTCCCACCACATCCCAAAGATGCTCTATTCTATTGGATTGAGATCTGGTGACTGTGGAGGCCATTTGAGTACAGCGAACTCATTGTCATGTTCAAGAAACCAGTCTGAGATGATTCCAGCTTTATGACATGGCGCATTATCCTGCTGAAAGTAGCCATCAGAAGTTGGGTACATTGTGGTCATAAAGGGATGGACATGGTCAGCAACAATACTCAGGTAGGCTGTGGCATTGCAACGATGCTCAATTGGTACCAAGGGGCCCAAAGAGTGCCAAGAAAATATTCCCCACACCATGACACCACCACCACCAGCCTGAACCGTTCATACAAGGCAGGATGGATCCATGCTTTCATGTTGTAGACGCCAAATTCTGACCCTACCATCCGAATGTCGCAGCAGAAATCGAGACTCATCAGACCAGGCAACGTTTTTCCAATCTTCTATTGTCCAATTTCGATGAGCTTGTGCAAATTGTAGCCTCAGTTTCCTGTTCTTAGCTGAAAGGAGTGGCACCCGGTGTGGTCTTCTGCTGCTGTAGCCCATCTGCCTCAAAGTTCGACGTACTGTGCGTTCAGAGATGCTCTTCTGCCCACCTTGGTTGTAACGGGTGGTTATTTGAGTCACTGTTGCCCTTCTATCAGCTCGAACCAGTCTGGCCATTCTCCTTTGACCTCTGGCATCAACAAGGCATTTCCGCCCACAGAACTGCCGCTCACTGGATGTTTTTTTCTTTTTCGGACCATTCTCTGTAAACTCTAGAGATGGTTGTGCGTGAAAATCCCAGTAGATTAGCAGTTTCTGAAATACTCAGACCAGCCCTTCTGGCACCAACAATCATGCCATGTTCAAAGTCACTCATATCACCTTTCTTCCCCATACTGATGCTCGGTTTGAACTGCAGGAGATTGTCTTGACCATGTCTACATGCCTAAATGCACTGAGTTGCCGCCATGTGATTGGCTGCTTAGAAATTAAGTGTTCACGAGCAGTTGGACAGGTGTACCTAATAAAGTGGTCGGTGAGTGTAGCTGCTGTCAGATCCAGGACAGTTCAATGCTTTATCCGTCAACAAAAGCGCACAGACATAGAGCACTCGGGAACGCGCCTGTGGCCGGCTGCGCTGCTGCTTTGCGCTCGGTAAGGGATGCTGTATTCATTCAGTTAGAATGCTGCTTGTTTTGGCTTTAGTCGACAAAATGTCCAAGAAATCTAAATCGTTTGTCTGGCTGCATTGTAAAACAAAGACAACAAGACTGTGGACTGGAGACAGGCGACCGCGTTGCTCCATTATGAGCTCGCACACCGCGCGCCTATATTTGAAATCAAACTTGAGCGCGCAAAAGACATGAGCAGCCCTTTTAACGGCTCTATCATGCTGACTCAATAGATTGTTTTCTTAATATGTTTTTCGTTTTTATTTGTACACTATGCGCATTTGAAAATAGCCTAAATAATGCAACAAAACAAAAAATAAACCTATATGCCTTCCAAAATACAGCCTATTATTATTCGGATTGTTTTTAGGCTATTTGGTTTTTTGTGCGTTTGTTTAAAACGCCTAGATCGGCTGGACAAAAGTTAACCCATAGCTTTGTAAGTAAAGAAGAATATAAAGCCTGTATAAATGAGAGCTTTTGTTAGGATTTTTTTTATAATGTGGCAGAGCAGTTATTTTTTGATGCGTATGGTGTGATCAGGTGCGCGATTGTGACTACATAGACAGAGCTCCTCACTTTTTTCAGTTAAAAAAATCACTTAATTCTCAAAGAATTGTATTATTATTATAGTTTCATTTATTTGTGATGTTTTTTCGTTGTTGCTTTATAAATGCTCTATGACGATTGTTTAAAAAAAGTTCAAAATATGTTTTTTTTTTTGTTTATTTTTTGTTTTTTTTTTTAGTTGACTAATCGTTGCGCAGGACAAGACTTTGGTTCGACCAAGGATTTCTTTAGTTGATTACAGCCCTAATAATATATAATATACTTAAATATGTCAAAAGTGATTTCTCATGTCATGACCCCTTTAAATCTGAATCTGCTCATCCTCGCTATAGTAGTGTAAGAAATTTGAGATTTGTTCCATCCAGGTTTCCACTCAAGGGATCCAGTCCACACCGCTGAACCTTGCGGTGAGCTGGCGTGGTGATGCCAGCAGCACAGACCTCAGGATAGACTATAAATACAACACAGAGGCCATGGCCACTCCCACACCTCTCACCAACATCCACTTCATGGTAGCTGTGGATGGCGGCGTGAACAAACTCCAGGCCATGCTTCCACCTGCAACCTGGTAAGGATCTATCAAGAAAATCACTCTAAAAGAATTAATGGCACTGTGTTGATATATTGTAATGTTTTCTCATTCCTTGCTTTTAAAGGAACCCAGAGACGCAGAAAATTGCGTGGAAGATCCCAGAGCTCTCACAGAGGTCTGAAAATGGAGGTAAATTCCCTTTAGATATTAACTGGTTGGAAGGGAAGCCCTCTAAAAGCTTTGCTAGAACGTTTAGCTCATGTTGGCAACTGTACAATGTGGTACAACTGGCAGAATGCCCTAATGGTAGTAAATTGAATTACTTAAGGAAAGGATTCGCAAAAAACATCTAAGGCCATTTTTACACCTGGTATTAAGATGTGTTTTGGTGGATCGAATCACAAGTAGACAAGGGAGACACATTCCCGTTTACACCTGATGTTTTAATCCGTCTCTTTTTTCCACTTTCAACCACTTCAGTCTTGATTTCTTTGAGGGGAGGGTTTATGGGTGGATAAATGTATCAGATTTTTCAGATCTTGTGATTATTATGAACGAAATAAGCTCACACAATTCACATAATGAACGTGACCGGCAACAACGTAAAAACATACGGAGAGCATCAGCTTTCGTTTCTGCTCTGATAGCCGCAAAATCACAGCGAACGCTTTGAGTGTGTTAGAAATCAGGAATGGTGACATTGGTGAGAGAACATTGTGCTTGGTATGTTTTGGGGTCTTCAACCAACAAAGTTTAAATCCCGTCTGTCTAGCAAGCTTCCCATTACAGGGTTCCGGACTGCGACCATTTTTTGAGAATGTGTGAGTTAAAATTGTATCTGGTCGCGTATGTGCGAGTGGACGCTCGCGCAACAAAACGCTGTTGTATCAGCTGCTGCAGTCCGTAACTTATTGTAGCATCTCACACGAGGCCAGAGTTCAGTTAACTTGTTTATTCGCCAAAGCACGTGCAGGTATTCAGAAACACAGCTGAGTAGAGCAAACAAAAACAGACGAACTTCGATCCTCAACCCGCCCCCTCTTCCCAGGCCGCCAACCAACAGCGCACCCGGGGTTCCACATAGCTGATTGACAGCCACACAGCCATTGACAGTCGCTACATTATGTTCAAAATGAACGAGTAGGCTACATCATGAATTCATTTTCCAAACCGTGTTTTTAATTTATCCTGAATCACTACGCGTACGCCTGAAAATAAGTGTTTATATTCGGACTATTTTATTGAGGTCGACGCGGATGCGGAGTTGCCCAGTGCCTGCGTGATTCGCCACAGACATTAATGGAGAGAAGTAGCTCCGGCAACAGTGTTCTTCCGCAACACACGTGCAGTTTATTTATTGACGAACATAGACGTCATGCGCATTGCACACTTATGGTGGAATGCGCAATTACCAATTAAGCCCCTTCTTCCTACGTCTTTTCAGCGATTAGATGAGAGTAAGCGCTCGACTGAGGAAAGGAAATTATTATAAAATGCAGAAGGTAAGGAGTGTGAGATTTCTGATTTTATTACAACTATAAACTTTGACAAGGAAAAATCTATATTAGCTTATTATAATACTCTAAGTCTATTAAAATGTAATGAATACATTTGAATGTTTAATGATTTTTAAAAGATAGAAAGATGATGCTGATAGAAAAATGATAAAAGACGGACGGACGAACAGATAGATAAACAGATAGATAGAATGTGATTCAAATGTAAATAGATGTGCATACAATTGAACTATAAAATGCTTAAAATTACAGATTAAAATTACTGTCCAAAATCCATGAAAATCCTGAAATTTGGCAATGATAATTAATATATTACAGGTGTTTATGCTGCAACCCAGAAAGCCTTTGCTAGCTTTGGTCCATTAAAATCACTATTCATCAGCATGCATTGATTAATCCCATGGCATGTAGCAAAAAAACAACCCCCCCCAAAAACAAACAAACAAACAATGGTGCAACCAAATCATATGCTTGTGCGACCAACTGAAAAAGTTGGTAGCACCAGTGCAACTAGTAGAAAAGTTAGTCTGGAGCCCTGCATTATGTTTATTTTAGGTCAGTAGGCAGAGAGCTACACAGTAGGCTGTTCGAACACATTTGTCCACATGAACACTACGAAAGCAATCCGGTTGAATGTGTTTTCAACTATGGCTGGAAGTGGTTGAAGTGGAGAAGCTCTAAACGGTTTAGACCACGTTTACACCTGTTGTCATGTCCACTTGTGATCAGATTCGACTAAAACACATCTTAATACCAGGTGTCAACAGGGCCTATTTGGGGAAAAATTGGGAAAATGAAGCTTGTACAATTAAATATATATATATATCATATATATCGTAAACAACGCTGCATAATTTATTCATAAGCATATAGCTACATTATAACTACTGTTCTTATTCTTTTAATTTGATTAAAATAAAATAAAAAAATATAAGAATAAAAACATTTAAAAGAAATTTAAATTAAATTAAATTTTAATTAAAAGATTGAGTCAATTAATTAAACCTATATATAAATTTTTTTTTTTTGAAATGTTAAAACTGACAAAAGCACAAAAAGCATTCAAATGAAAGTTTTAAATGGAAAAACTAAAGCTATAAATATCATTTGAATAGTAAACCAGTAATTCTTAATAATAATAAAATACAGTAACAGTTTCACTGCACATTAAGTGCCATGCAAGATACAAGATTCTATGGCAGCTTTGATGCAAATTAAAAAAGAAAAATCGAGTGTAAAAACACCCCAAACCCCGCAGCTAGATCTTCGATGAAAGGCTGTCCAAGTTGTTTTTCTTTCTGCCAGCTGCACAGATGAAACGTCTCCATTCACTGCAGAGACTTGACATTAGCGGTCACTTTTATTAGTAATCAGTGTGTTTATAGACAAACCCTAATGATATTTAAAACCAAATTTCAAAAGGGCTTTTTGCATTGTGCGTATAGGATAAAAAATGTAAACGTTCTGTCATCATTTACTCACCATCATGTTGTTTTAAACCTGTATGCCTTTGTTTCTTTTGTGGGACATAATAAGATATTTTAAGATATTTCATCTTCTGTGTTCTGCAAAAGGTGCAAATCTGACATTTGTAATGTGAAAATATTGTTTTGTGTATTTATTCATAATCATGAACATATGTTAATGTGTTTTTGATCTGCACATCATTTTATATGACTTTTGTTTATTAGCCAACTAGCTTAGCGTAGCATTAACTGGTCAAGAACAGCTCTTTTGTTTAACTAGAACAAGATAACACTATGTTTTTGATCAGGCATTGTTGAAGAAGGAATTCTGTGAGAGGGCATGAAGTTTCATGGCAACTGAATTGCAGTGACAAAAGTATTAAGGGCTGCAGGAATGAGTCCTAAAAACCTGAAGAAAAGTTTGCATTTTTAAACTGCAACACGTCTGAAATCAATGGGGTTTTTTAAATGACTTTTTGGTTAATTGCCTGAAATAGAGTGTGTGGTTAAAGCTCAAGATATTTTCACGTTTTATTCTACAACATAAAATACATCAGTATTACCCCCCTTTTTAAAGGATTTACTTGTCTTGAAAAAGACGGGTGTTGACAAATGGGACTGCAGAGGTTGTCTAGGACAGGGGTTCTCAACTCCAGTCCTTCGCGACCCACTGCTCTGCATATTGTGTATGTCTCCCTTGTTTAACACACCTGATTCAGATCCTCAGCTCGTTAGGGTTACATAGAGTCTATCCTAACGAGCTCTGGATCTGAATCAGTGTGTTAAATAAGGGAGACATACACAATATGCAGAGCAGTGGGTCGCGAGGACTGGAGTTGAGAACCCCTGGTCTAGGACATTAGACGTCATGGAAAACTTGTCTACTCACTAGTCCACTTTCACAGCCTTAATGTGTTTATACTTGCACTCTTGCAAATTATTCTGAATCAAACTTTCCAGGTTTGTAGGTTTTAAATAAAAAATGTAAATTGTAGAAGGCTTAATGGTGGTGACGTTGCAGACATTCATCCAGTTTGTAACTTTTCACTTCTGGTGATTTTATTTAGGCTTCAAAATTCATAAAAGTTGTGTTAATTTGTGAAGATTATCATTATTATGAACAAAACGTGCAACTATCATAAACTTTTGTTGGTCGCAGAGGTTTTTTTTGTTGTTGTTGTTTTTTTGTTCGGCAATAATCCAAAATAGAGCCAGACCTACACTCACCGGCCACTTTATTAGGTACCCCATGCTAGTAACGTGTTGGACCCTCTTTTGCCTTCAGAACTGCCTCAATTCTTCGTGGCATAGATTCAACAAGGTGCTGGAAGCATTCCTCAGGGAGTTTGGTCCATATTGACATGATGGCATCACACAGTTGCCGCACATCCATGATGTGAATCTCCCGTTCCACCACATCCCAAAGATGCTCTATTGGATTGAGATCTGGTGACTGTGGAGGCCATTTGAGTACAACGAACTCATTGTCATGTTCAAGAAACCAGTCTGAGATGATTCCAGCTTTTTGACATGGCGCATTATCCTGCTGAAAGTAGCCATCAGAAGTTGGGTACATTGTGGTCATAAAGGGATGGACATGGTCAGCAGCAATACTCAGGTAGGCTGTGGCGTTACAACGATGCTCAATTGGTACCAAGGGGCCCAAAGAGTGCCAAGAAAATATTCCCCACACCATGACACCACCACCACCAGCCTGAACCGTTGATACAAGGCAGGATGGATCCATGCTTTCATGTTGTAGACGCCAAATTCTGACCCTACCATCCGAATGTCGCAGCAGAAATCGAGACTCATCAGACCAGGCAACGTTTTCCAATCTTCTATTGTCCAATTTCGATGAGCTTGTGCAAATTGTAGCCTCAGTTTCCTGTTCTTAGCTGAAAGGAGTGGCACCCGGTGTGGTCTTCTGCTGCTGTAGCCCATCTGCCTCAAAGTTTGACGTACTGTGCGTTCAGAGATGCTCTTCTGCCCACCTTGGTTGTAACGGGTGGTTATTTGAGTCACTGTTGCCCTTCTATCAGCTCGAACCAGTCTGGCCATTCTCCTCTGACCTCTGGCATCAACAAGGCATTTCCGCCCACAGAACTGCCGCTCACTGGATGTTTTTTCTTTTCTGACCATTCTCTGTAAACCCTAGAGATGGTTGTGCGTGAAAATCCCAGTAGATTAGTAGTTTCTGAAATACTCAGACCAGCCCTTCTGGCACCAACAATCATGCCACGTTCAAAGTCACTCAAATCACCTTTCTTCCCCATACTGATGCTCGGTTTGAACTGCAGGAGATTGTCTTGACCATGTCTACATGCCTAAATGCACTGAGTTGCCGCCATGTGATTGGCTGCTTAGAAATTAAATGTTAACGAGCAGTTGGACAGGTGTACCTAATAAAGTGGCCGGTGAGTGTATATATCCGCAGGCCGATATTATCGGCTGATATTAGGCATTTTCCAAACTATCGGTATCGGCAGTTATAATGGCCGATAAATGAATATTTCAAAAATAAAATAAAAACGGATGAAAAAAACACACTTGAACCATGTCATGAGTGTTGGAGTTGTATAGTTTGTCCACCAGAGGGCACTCTACACAGTCCCTGTTGGCAACACTCGTTGAGTTGGTCACGAGACATACATTGCTTGAATAACAATTAAAAGATACATCCCCATCCGTTTCTTAACTCAAATTAGCATGACAAAATTTGACTATCATGTCCAGTTTTGCTGCTGTTAAATAAGCCGAGAGTGAAGCGGAATTAGCTAGTAATAATTACGTTACGTTGTTAGAGTGTAGTTGACTGACTGTCCTTTTAACTTTTGACAATGTGACTGACATATTTCTTTAATACCGCGTGACAGTTATTGCAATGAGTCGTATCATCTCTCCTTAGCCTGTTATATTGAAAATGTATTACAATTTGCAGTATGATGTTATCCATTGCTAAATTATGGCTCATCATAGACTAGCTAACCACAAAGCTAGCTAATGCAACTCTCATCAGTCTGTTCTGTTTTGACAATAAAAGAAACAAGTTTTTATTTTAGTTTAAACAACATATTATTTTAGTTAAAACTCATAAATGACTACAAATAACTAATGTTAGGAAATCTGTACGTTTTGTTGCGTGTTTCTGAAAAAAAAAAAAAAATATATATAATATATATATATATATATATATATATATATATATATATCGGTCGATATATCGGATTTTAAAACCATCAAATATTTGTATCGGTATTCGGCCTTCAAAATCCTTTATCGGATCGGGCTCTAATCCAAAAGCTAATGGAAAAATCCTATTGGCTTTTTGTTGATGATCCCAGGGTGATGCTAACTTCTAGATTGGTCTACTCTACAGTAATACAGTACCCCATCCCTGCAGCTATATATGGTGTGGATGGCAAAATATGAATCAAATTCTTAAATATTCAGGCAGTTGTACAGTTGTAGAAACTTCATTGCACCATCTGAGGGAAACAGTTAAAGGGATGGTTGATATTTTGTCATCATATCCTTAAGAATGTTGGTGACCAGACAGTTGACGGTAGCCATTGACTTGCATAGTATTTTTTTTCCTAATATGGAAGAGAAATGGGGTTTGATTACCGACATTCTTCAAAATATTTTCTGTTGTGTTCAGCGGATATAAAAGAAACTCATGCAGGTTTGGAACAACTTGAGGGTGAGCAAGTGATGGTCAAAGTTTTCAGTTTTGGGTGAAATATCCCTGTAAATGTTAAATGATGACAGACAAGTTAACGGGAATGTTGCAGAGATGATATTTGGTTATTAAATAGGGCTGTGCTTAAAATATCGATACAGCGATATATCGTCATGAACTCCTGGCGATGCGCGTATCGATACAGCAGCTGGCGTATCGCGTATCGATACTGTTGTGCTTTTGAATGAAGCCAATTCAGGCAGGGCTCTGAATTTCGTTGTGGGTATTGCGCATAATTATTATTATTTACATACATTGCAAACATTGATTCACTTAAGCTTTTATTTTGTATTATAAAATCAAATCAGTAGTTTGAAAACGTGAGACGCAATTTCAGGAACAGCGCAAGTTCAATGGTGCTGCGTCTGCTCTCTCGTCTCTCAAACGGCTAAATATTCAAACGACTTTAAACTGTTCAGTAATTGCGCGCTCTCTGAGAGTTGGTTTTCGCTGCGTGCATTTAGACTAGAGTCAGCCGCCTCACACACAGCTCGCGTGATTATATCGCTTTAACGCACTAAAACACGCAAAATTATGTTAAATTTCAGGGCTTGGTAAGTACTCCTGGGCCCCCTCAAACGTCGGTAGATGACGTGATGGGATCCTAAACTCTACCCAGACCTAGACCTAACCCTAAACCCAACTCGTCACCTGAACTGACGTTAAGGGTAAAGCGTCAGTTGTATGGCGACCCGGGATCGTCATCTACACGACGCTCAAGCGGGGCCCTAAAAAGTCGCACACCGACGGAATGGTCAAAAGACGTCCCAAAACGTCAG